>JARWKJ010000002.1:68074659-68137159 GCA_029959095.1 Rhinichthys osculus | reverse complement strand
CAAACTCGTTAAATCATCTAAATCGACAACTTGTATGTTATGGCGCTTTTCCACTACACAGTACCAGCTCGCCTCGGCTCGGCTCGACTCGACTCGCCTTTGTTTGGTTTTCCACTGTGTAAAAGTTGTACCTGTACCTGCTTTCGGGTACTTTTTTTCGTACCACCTCCGGCGAGGTTCCAAGCGAGCTGAGGCGAGCTAAGCGATACTAAAATGTGACATGAAAACAATGCCGACTGCTGATTGGTCACAGAGAATCTGCGTCATCGTTGCACGCGCCAGATGGAGTATTTTAAATAGTTTGGCCAGAGATAGTTACTAAACCTACTACTATTATTATGGCAACTCGGAAGAATACGCCGTGGTCAAACGAGGAGGTGCAGACATTCCTTTATTTGGTTGCCGAAGAGAGGATCCAGCGAGAGCTTGATGGGGCAACGAGGAACGAAATGCGTCGCTATGACGACCGGGTACTATTTGTGGCGGTACTTTCTGCAATGGAAAACGGAGCGAAAAGCGAGTCGAGTCGAGTCGAGCTGGTACTGGTAATGGAAAAGCGCCATTAGACCCTATACCGGCTAAGCTACTGAAAGAGATGCTTCCAGAGGTCATATATCCTCTTCTTAATATCATTAATTCATCTTTGTCTCTAGGATACGTACCAAAAACCTTTAAGCTGGCTATGATAAAACCGCTTGTTAAAAAAACACAACTTGATCCTACAGAATTAGTCAATTACAGGCCGATCTCGAATCTGCCTTTTCTGTCAAAGAAATTAGAAAAAGCAGTATCTTCACAACTGTGCTCCTTTCTAGAAAGAAATAATATCTGTGAGGATTTTCGGTCAGGATTTAGTACAGAATAAATTCTGTATTATAAATTTTAAGGCCAGACAAGTAGTTTGTTGAGGGTTGGTTTTTTAGGGAAGGACTCCATGCCTGCGCACATATATTCAAACACGCAAACCTATAGAATGAGCTCTTAATACGCACTTGCACGCTATCAGCGTTCTCACAGGCTCACGTTTTTTAAAGTTTGCGTAGAGAGAACTTAAGAGTTTTGTGTTAGAGCAGTGTCGTGTTAGCGGCCCCTAAGTTAATAACTAATGATCGTTGCGACGGAAGAGAATCAATCAAAACTAACTTTAGCTGGAAAATAACTTTATTCTAGAGCTACTATAAAGCCAAAATAATCTTTGTTTCTTTAATTTCCTATTTATCACTGTAAAGCCGCTTTGGAACAATCTACATTGTTAAAAGCGCTATATAAATGAAGATGACTTGACTGAGATCTGCTGTGAGGAGACGCGGTTCTGACACCTAGACTGAACTGTGATGAGCAAGTCACCTTATATAGCGCTTTAACAATATAGACTGTTTCAAAGAAGCTTTACAGTGATAATATGAAATTAAAGTAACAGAGATGGTTTTGGCTTTACAGCAGCTCTAGAATAAAGTTATTGTCCAGCAAAAGTTAGTTTTTATTGATTCACTTCCGTTGCAAAGATCATTAGTTATTCCCTTAGGGGCCGCTAACACGACACCGCTCTAACAGAAAACCCTTAACACGCTCCGGCCGCTCATCCGCACAGCAACAGTGCCTGGAGCTCGAGAACGCAAACCTTGAATAAATGAATGAAGGTGACTTGACTAGTGATCTTTTAGTTTCTTTACTAAACTGTAGCTGGAGAGATCAAACTATGGCGGATCATCGTTGTAATCAAATCTGATAGACACTTTTGAAATAGAGTGCAATAACGCAGAATAATTCATCAATTTAAAAAGGCTATTCACCTGTTTGTGCTTGAAGTCTTCGAGACGTACAGGAGTCCTCAAGCCACTCCTGTGCGTCCTTTAGCCTATAATCATCAGAAGATGTCTTCTCCGGGAACTGTAAAGCTGAAAGATGCGTGACACAACAGAATGTATTAGTCGCACTACACCGCTACTTGCTGGGGGGAAAGAACAGTTCGCTACTGGAAAAGCTACACTGTTTTAAAAGCAACTGAGCTACTGATACTAAAACATGTAGTTAAGTTAGTAGCGTTGCTACTTGTAGTTAACATCTCCCCAACACTGCCAGTCCTGTACCATAACCTCCAGTTTCAACACACTAATAACTAACTCAACCCGCCCCTTTATTCTGCGTATGATTATTTAAATGAGGAATGTTGTGACGTGTTTATTTCCGGAAGAAACTCAAGACTGCAATGGAGGCGTTTCAGGGAGTTCAGAAATATTGACACTGATATAGAGAATAACTCACTTTTTCATGCTCAAACAGCAAAATTACACACTAATGACAGATGAAGATGGAAAGAAGCAGAATAGGTGCTCTTTAAAATCTTACCGAACCCAAACCTTTGAATGGTACACAGCAAAATCCCCAGAGTTAAATTAACTCTGCTCTGAGTACATATGCCCCCACTCTAAAGAGTGTTAAAGTAACTCTGAATCAGAGTTAAAGTTAAAGAGATAATTAAGTCATTAATTAAGTGATGATTGAGCATCAGTGACGAACACCTGCTGTTAACAAGCAGAATCACTGAATGTAAGTAAAACACAAGAACTACAACTGACTTCAGCCACAGCCTAAGGTGGAATCAACTAAAGATTAAAGAAGACCTTAAATCTCTCAATATCAGAGCAAAGGAGGATAAATAACTCCACAAACAGCATTACCAGCTTCACTTAAATTTGACTTTATTTCTGATATTCATTTACAGAAATTGTTTTTGAGAATTAACAGAGGTTTAGATGTTGATGTTTTATTCAAAATGTTTGGTCACCATTATGGTGATCAGTGTTTCATTAAGTTGGGCAGTTTGACTCTTGGCTGATTATGTGAGTTTGTGGTCTTTGTAACAATGTTTACTAAAACACATAATTTGTTGCATAGGGAACCAAAAACAACGATGATCAGGTTATAGAGCTCAGCATCATAAAGTAGAAAAATGCTAGTTTATGCAACTCAATGGTGACATGCTTCATGCCGCAATGCATGCTGGGAGCCACCATAGTGTAAAACTCATGGATCCCAGCGTGCATTGCGGCATGAAGCATGTCACCATTGTTGAGATTCATATGTTGATTCTTGATGTCTATGTGTGTCTAAAGATTTTTTTTCCCATAATGTATTTTAAAAATCAAAATTCAGAATGTCTGATCTGTCGCAAGAAAGTATTGTCAGTGAATATAACCTATTAATAAAGAAGGACCACTTTTGGTGTCTTTTCTATTCTATTATTCTATTCACCTGATTATTCTATTTTTTATTTTATTCAACTGATCATCTTTGTTTCTGGCTTCCTTTGCAACAAATTATGTATTTTGGTAAACACTGTTACAAAGACCACAAATTCACATAATCAGCCAAGAGTCAAACTGCCCAACTAAAGGACACACTGATCACAATAACGGTGACCAATCATTTTCAATATATCATCAACATCTAAAACTCGGTTAATTCTGAATAAGAACTTCTGCTGATGAATGGCAGAACTGGAAGTAATAAGTGATAAGTAATAAGAAGTCAAACTGGTTAGTAATAAGTGAAGCTGGTAATGCTGTTTGTGGAGTTGTTTAATCTTCTGATGAGATCTTCGGAGATTTAATTTCTTCCTTTATCTTCAGTTGATTTCATCTAAGGCTGTGGCTGAAGTCAGTTGTAGTTCTTGTGTTTATCTTTTTTCTGTTGTTGTTGTTTCTCTTTCCTTCAGTGATTCTGCTTGTTAACAGCAGGTGTTAATCACTAATGCTCAATTATCACTTAATTAATCACTTAATTATCTCATTAACTTTAACTCTGATTCAGAGTTACTTTAACACTCTTTAGAGTTGGACCATATGTAATCTGAGCAGAGTTCATCTAACTCTGGGGATTTTGCTGTGTAGTGTGTACAGACAGACAGATGGATGATGGATGGATGGGTGGATAAATGGATAGATAAATGTGGGGATGGATGGGTAGGTGGATGGGTGAGTAAGTAACTTACAACTGGAAGTAAGTTGAGAAACTCTGTATTTCCTGTAGATCACTGTGGGCATAAGAGAGAAAAGAGAAAATCACGTCATTATCGTCGTCATCATCACCATCATCATAACCATTCTCAACGGATCCAGTTAAGCACTTGCGTCAGATCCATCATCAAATCAGACGCCGCTGTCGAAACGTGTCCATGGATCTCCTGCAGGGGAACGGCTCCATGGATCTTCATCTGGGAAACGGCTCCAGGCCGGCGGGCTGCGGCCCGGCTCTGGCTCAGACGTACTGGGCTCTGTGTGACACGTGGGGTGTGGTCGTTCAGGCTGTGTCTGGGCTGGGCCTGGTGAGCTGTGTGGTGCTGATGCTGGTTCTGCTGCTGTGGTCCCGCCGTCGATCCGGTGCGCTAGCGGCACTGCTGCTGTTCCTGCTAGCCACAGCCGGCGTCTTCGCTCTCCCCTACTGCTTCATGATCTCGCTCTCCCCACAGACCTGCCCGGCGCGCGTGTTTGCCTTCAGCGTGGTGTTCAGCATGGCGTTCGGCGCTCTGCTAGCGCGCGGTCTGGCCCTGTTGGGGGTGGCACTAGCGCGCGGGTGGAGGGAGGTGTGCGTGACCGCGGCGCTAGCGCTGGTGCAGGTGATCGTAGGGGCGGAGTGGCTGCTGGTAGTGCTGGTGCAGGACAAGAGGACGTGCCAGTTCTCACCGCCAGAGTACGTCATGCTGCAGATTTACGTGATGCTCCTGATAGCCGTGGCACTGGTGTTAGCGCTGAGCTTCCTCCGGCGTGCGTGCGTCACCTACAGCTACAGCTACAGCGGACAGACGCGCTGGTGGAACAAGCTGCAGGCCGGGCTGCTGGTCCTCACGCTGATGCTGAGCGTCTCCGTCTGGATCGTCTGGGTCACGCTGCTCACCTACGGGAACCGAGCCATGGGCCGCAGCCCCGGCTGGGACGACCCCGTGATCAGCGTGGCACTGACTGCTAACGGCTGGGTGCTGCTCCTGGGACATGGTTTCACTCAGGTCTGCTTCATGTGCAGGAGCGACGCCCGCACCAAAGACCCGCCTCTGGACTTCACTGGCTGGACGAGCCCCAGAACACCAGCTTCAGTGGAGCCGAGAACAGGCTCGGACAACAGCGGCTTCCAGACGGATGCGGACGGGAGCAGAGGTACGGGTAGAGAAGACAGTCATGTTTAACATGTTCGAAAACTTTACACTTTATTTCAGCAATAGTAAAAAGCTTAAAAATATATTTTTTAAATTTGCAAACACAAAATTAATACTTTGTATCATATGTTTATTAGCCTTTTGTGTCTAAATCCTACAAACAAGACGTGTTTTCTTTAGCATTCGAGATTCCAGCTTGTTTCCACAGACTTTCTTTCTACTTAACATCCAAAGTGTATTCTGTGTAAAATTCTGGGCTCTATCTTGCACTCGGCGCAAATGACTTTGTACACTGACGCATGTATCATTCCTATTTTGCACCCGCGCAAAGCGGACTTTTCCCTCCACAGACGCACGTCGGTTAACTAAGAAATACACTTGCGCTCCCCGGGGCGGTTCAGCGCAAAGAGGAGGCGTGTTCCGGCGCAAACTTTCCCTCATGCTATTTTGCTGTTCTATAAAACAAATGCGCCACTGACCAGAAAAAAACTAGTCTAAAGTCAGTGGCGCGTTGCGCGTTGTTCACTATGCTATTTTAAGCGTGCATGCTTGGCCATAATGTAGCGGGTGCACAACGCGCATACACTTTGATTCTCTCATCAACACAGATGCAGCAGTTTTTATTTTTTGCAAATCATACATTATAACAAGGAAAAATATTAACACATGAGGGAAATCATTGTGGTGTCCATGAAAATTTAGTTTTTTTCCTCCCACGCCTGTTTAACCGACGCTGATTTGTATGGGGATGGGAGAAACCCACCCACGATAGATAGATAGATAGATAGATAGATAGATAGATAGAGAGATAGAGAGATAAATAGATAGATAAGTCTGATTTGAACGTTGAATTTCTTGTTATTTCTGCATGCATTCTACTCCAGACAGTCAATAAACAGTGCCGTCTGAGGGTGTTACTGCATGAGGGTTTATGCCATAGTTTACAGGTGCACGCAAAACACGCAATACAACGTCACTTCTCTGTCTTTCACGGTCCTGACAAGAACGTCGGTCTCCTCGGCTGTGAACCGCTCCTGACGCGCGCCTGGTAAATCCGCCGTTATAATAGCAATCCTCCATGCAACATGCGCACCTGCTCTTAAAGGGAATGTGAGATGACGCTTTGATTGGTTTATTCCACGTTACGCCCAAACCACACCTATGAATAATGAAGCTACTTCAGACCAACCTCTTTTAGATTTGCACCAGGCGCAAGAGGCATTTATCCCGCCGGGAAAATAGCAACAGCGCCGGGATCCGCCCACAAAGTTACTTGCGCTTTACGCTTTGACATCACGCGTCTGTGGAGGGAAAAGCCCGCTTTGCGCGGGTGCAAAATAGGAATGATACATGCGTCAGTGTACAAAGTCATTTGCGCCGAGTGCAAGATAGAGCCCCATGAGTGTATTCTGCGCAACATCACGAGTGTATTCTGCGCAACATCACGAGTGTATTCTGCGTAACATTCTGCGTTACATCACGAGTGTATTATGTTTAACATTCTGCGTAACATCACGAGTGTATTATGTTTAACATTCTGCGTAACATCACGAGTGTATTATGTTTAACATTCTGCGTAACATCACAAGTGTATTCTGCGTAACATTCTGCGTAACATCACAAGTGTATTCTGCGTAACATTCTGCGTAACATCACGAGTGTATTCTGCGTAACATTCTGCCTAACATCACGAGTGTATTCTGCGTAACATTCTGCGTAACATTGTGCGTAACATCACGAGTGTATTCTGTGTAACATTGTGCGTAACATCACGAGTGTATTCTGTGTAAAATTCTGTGTAACATCACGAGTGTATTCTGCATAAAATTCTGTGTAACATCACGAGTGTATTCTACGTAACATCACGAGTGTATTCTGCGTGACATTCTGCGTAACATCACGAGTGTATTCTGCGTAACATTCTGCGTAACATCACGAGTGTATTCTATGTAACATTCTGTGTAACATCACGAGTGTATTCTGCGTAACATCACGAGTGTATTCTGCGTAACATCACGAGTGTATTCTACGTAACATCACAAGTGTATTCTGCGTAACATTCTGCGTAACATCACAAGTGTATTCTGCGTAACATCACAAGTGTATTCTGCGTAACATTCTGCGTAACATCACAAGTGTATTCTGCGTAACATTCTGCGTAACATCACGAGTGTATTCTGCGTAACATTCTGCGTAACATCACGAGTGTATTCTGCGTAACATCACGAGTGTATTCTGCGTAACATTCTGCGT
This sequence comes from Rhinichthys osculus, assembly GCA_029959095.1. Lineage (NCBI taxonomy): Eukaryota > Metazoa > Chordata > Actinopteri > Cypriniformes > Leuciscidae > Rhinichthys > Rhinichthys osculus. Next base: position 68,129,754 of record JARWKJ010000002.1, on the reverse strand, counting down.
AACATCACGAGTGTATTCTACGTAACATCACGAGTGTATTCTGCGTAACATTCTGTGTAACATCACGAGTGTATTCTACGTAACATTCTGCGTAACATCACGAGTGTATTCTACGTAACATCACGAGTGTATTCTGCGTAACATTCTACGTAACATCATGAGTGTATTCTGCGTAACATTCTGCGTAACATCACGAGTGTATTCTGCGTAACATTCTGCGTAACATCACGAGTGTATTCTACGTAACATTCTGTGTAACATCACGAGTGTATTCTACGTAACATTCTGCGTAACATCACGAGTGTATTCTGCGTAACATTCTGCGTAACATCACGAGTGTATTCTGCGTAACATTCTGCATAACATCACGAGTGTATTCTGCGTAACATCACGAGTGCATTCTGCGTAACATTCTGCGTAACATCACGAGTGTATTCTGCGTAACATTCTGCGTAACATCACGAGTGTATTCTACGTAACATTCTGCGTAACATCACGAGTGTATTCTACGTAACATCACGAGTGTATTCTGCGTAACATTCTGTGTAACATCACGAGTGTATTCTACGTAACATTCTGCGTAACATCACGAGTGTATTCTACGTAACATCACGAGTGTATTCTGCGTAACATTCTACGTAACATCACGAGTGTATTCTGCGTAACATTCTGCGTAACATCACGAGTGTATTCTGCGTAACATTCTGCGTAACATCACGAGTGTATTCTACGTAACATTCTGTGTAACATCACGAGTGTATTCTACGTAACATTCTGCGTAACATCACGAGTGTATTCTACGTAACATTCTGCGTAACATCACGAGTGTATTCTGCGTAACATTCTGTGTAACATCACGAGTGTATTCTGCGTAACATTCTGCGTAACATCACGAGTGTATTCTGCGTAACAATCTGCGTAACATCACGACTGTATTCTGCGTAACATTCTGCGTAACATCACGAGTGTATTCTGCGTAACATCACGAGTGTATTCTACGTAACATTCTGCGTAACATCACGAGTGTATTCTACGTAACATTCTGCGTAACATCACGAGTGTATTCTGCGTAACATTCTGCGTAACATCACGAGTGTATTCTGCGTAACATTCTGCGTAACATCACGAGTGTATTCTGCGTAACATCACGAGTGTATTCTGCGTAACATTCTGCGTAACATCACGAGTGTATTCTGAATAACATCACGAGTGTATTCTGCGTAACATTCTGCGTAACATCACGAGTGTATTCTGCGTAACATTCTGCGTAACATCACGAGTGTATTCTGTGTAAAATTCTGTGTAACATCACGAGTGTATTCTGCGTAACATCACGAGTGTATTCTGCGTAACATTCTGCGTAACATCACGAGTGTATTCTGCGTAACATTCTGCGTAACATCACGAGTGTATTCTGCGTAACATTCTGCGTAACATCACGAGTGTATTCTGCGTAACATTCTGCGTAACATCACGAGTGTATTCTGCGTAACATTCTGCGTAACATCACGAGTGTATTCTGCGTAACATCACGAGTGTATTCTGCGTAACATTCTGCGTAACATCACAAGTGTATTCTGTGTAACATCACGAGTGTATTCTGCGTAACATTCTGCGTAACATCACGAGTGTATTCTGTGTAACATTCTGCGTAACATCACGAGTGTATTCTGTGTAACATTCTGCGTAACATCACGAGTGTATTCTGCGTAACATTCTGCGTAACATTACGAGTGTATTCTGTGTAAAATTCTGTGTAACATCACGAGTGTATTCTGCGTAACATCACGAGTGTATTCTGCGTAACATTCTGCGTAACATCACGAGTGTATTCTGCGTAACATTCTGTGTAACATCACGAGTGTATTCTACGTAACATCACGAGTGTATTCTGCGTAACATTCTGCGTAACATCACGAGTGTATTCTGCGTAACATTCTGCGTAACATCACAAGTGTATTCTGCGTAACATTCTACGTAGCATCACGAGTGTATTCTACGTAACATCACAAGTGTATTCTGCGTAACATTCTGCGTAACATCACGAGTGTATTCTGCGTAACATTCTGCGTAACATCATGAGTGTATTCTGCGTAACATTCTGCGTAACATCATGAGTGTATTCTGCGTAACATTCTGCGTAACATCACGAGTGTATTCTGCGTAACATTCTGCGTAACATCACGAGTGTATTCTGCGTAATATTCTGCGTAACATCACGAGTGTATTCTGCGTAACATTCTGCGTAACATCACGAGTGTATTCTGCGTAACATTCTGCGTAACATCATGAGTGTATTCTGCGTAACATTCTGCGTAACATCACGAGTGTATTCTGCGTAACATTCTGCGTAACATCACGAGTGTATTCTGCGTAACATTCTGCGTAACATCACGAGTGTATTCTGCGTAATATTCTGCGTAACATCACGAGTGTATTCTGCGTAACATTCTGCGTAACATCACGAGTGTATTCTGCGTAACATTCTGCGTAACATCACGAGTGTATTCTGCGTAACATCATGAGTGTATTCTGCGTAACATTCTGCCTAACATCACAAGTGTATTCTGCGTAACATCACGAGTGTATTCTGTGTAACATTCTGCGTAACATCACAAGTGTATTCTGCGTAACATTCTGCGTAACATCACGAGTGTATTCTGCGTAGCATTCTGCGTAACATCATGAGTGTATTCTGCGTAACATTCTGCGTAACATCACGAGTGTATTCTGCGTAACATTCTGCGAACATCACGAGTGTATTCTGCGTAATATTCTGCGTAACATCACGAGTGTATTCTGCGTAACATCACGAGTGTATTCTGCGTAATATTCTGCGTAACATCACAAGTGTATTCTGCGTAACATCACGAGTGTATTCTGCGTAACATTCTGCGTAACATCACGAGTGTATTCTGCGTAACATCACGAGTGTATTCTGCGTAACATTCTGCGTAACATCACGAGTGTATTCTGCGTAACATCACGAGTGTATTCTGCGTAACATTCTGCGTAACATCACGAGTGTATTCTGCGTAACATTCTGCGGCACAGCACTCTTTATATGCTCTAACTAATTAGCAATTAGCATGAGGAAAAACCAATCAGGAACTCCCACGGCTGGACCAATAGGATCAGAGGACTCAGGGACGTCACACCTCCCAATCCAAAAGGAGGTTCTCTATAGAACCGACAAAAAGAGAAAAAAAAATAATAATAATAATACGAATGCAAAACCGTCATTCCAATGAAATGTAAATGTATAATAACTTTAATACTCATCTCCATAAATCTCACTCCATTTCAATCCTGAAATCCTGGGCCCTAGGACATCAGAGAAAAATAAAGGAGAAAGAGAGAGAAGAAAAGATACCAGACACTACTGGGACAGTTTACATACGGGAGAGAGCATCAGCAATTATGTTATCCTTGCCACGTATGTGTTTAATCTGCAAGTGGAAAGGTTGAAGAATAAGGCTCCATCTCATTATTCTCTGATTCTTACCGCGCATTCGATCTAAGAAAGTCAACGGATTATGATCAGTGTATACCGTAATAGGACCACATACCGAGCTCAAATAGACCTCGAAATGTTGAACGGCTAAAATAAGAGCTAATGCTTCTTTTTCCACGGTAGAATACACTTGCTGATGACGATTGAATTTCTTGGAAAAATAACTGACTGGATGCTCGATTCCGTTAAAATCCGCTTGCAAAAGAACAGCACCAGCACCGTAAGCGCTTGCATCAACTGCAAGTAGAAAATGCTTGTCAAAATTAGGAGCAGACAACACTGGAGCATTTGCTAATAAAGATTTGGCATTCTCAAAGGAACACTGACATTGTTCTGACCATTGGAAAGGTCTCTTAGGGCTTAGCAAATCAGTCAGAGGAGCAACTACACTTGCAAAATTATGACAGAAACCCCTGTAGTAACCCACCATCCCAAGAAATCGTCGCAACTCACGACGGGTAGTTGGTTTGGGAAAACTACAGATGGCATTCACTTTAGCATGAATCGGCTTCACACAACCCCTGCCAACCACCTTCCCTAAGTATGTCACAGTGGCCTTTCCAAACTCACTCTTAGCAAGATTTACAGTTAAATTGGCTTTGGCTAAACGCACAAAGAGCTCTCTAATTTGATCAAGGTGTTCAGACCAAGAGGAACTATACAGAACAACATCGTCCAGGTAAGCTTCACAACCAGTCATCCCAGACAAAACGTGATTTATTAGTCGCTGAAATGTAGCGGGAGCATTTCGGACCCCGAAAGGCATAACTGTGTACTGCAGGAAGCTATCAGGTGTAACAAAAGCAGATAGTTCTTTAGCACGAGATGTCAATGGCACTTGCCAATAACCCTTCAGGAGGTCAAATTTGCTAACAAATTGTGCTGAGCCGACACGGTCAACACAATCATCAATTCTTGGTAGAGGATAACAATCAGGCTTTGTCAGAGAATTGAGCTTTCTGTAATCAGTACAGAAACGATACGAATTATCAGGTTTATTCACCAAGATACATGGGGAACTCCAAGAACTAAAACTAGGTTCTGCCAAGTCATGATCGAGTAAATAATCTACTTCTTTCTGAAGTAACTTCCTTTTAATCGGGTTGACACGATAGGCATGTTGTTTTACTGGTTGAGCTGTACCAACATCAATATCATGCTCCACGACGGAAGTTCGAGTAGGAACATCAGAAAAGATTGAGTGAAACGAGCTTACCAACTCAATAATATCAGCCTTCTCCGACTCGGACAAGTGAGATAAAATGTGAGCTAAGTTAGCAAGAACTTCTGAATTATTCAACCGCCCTTCCACTTCTCCTCGAGAGGGACCTTTCATCTCTTCTGGATTGTCAACCATCTCTACAGATGTTTCCAAAACACTTGAATCTGCCATTCCAGTAGCTGTCACAACATCAACAGAGAGAGAAGGAACAGGAGTCACATAAGATTTTAGTAAATTAACATGACAAAACTGTATTTTCTTTCTACGATCGGGTGTGTTTACTAAATAGTTGTTATTCGGGAAACACTTCGCAATCGTGTAAGGTCCAGCAAACCTAGCCTGGAAAGGAGAATTCAAAACAGGCAACAACGCCAGCACTTGGTCACCTGCTTGAAAATGTCTGGACTTCACTTTGCGATCAAACAGTCTCTGCATCTTTTTCTGAGATTTAGCTAACTTCCGCAGAGCAATAGCTCTAGCTTCGTAAAGTCGATAACGGAAACTACTCACATAATCTAAAACATTCTCAGGAGGATCCAGATTCGTCCACTCATCTGCCAAGACAGCAATAGGACCCCTAACAGTGTGTCCAAACACCAACTCATTAGGGCTAAAGCCTATGCTCTCCTGTACAACCTCACGAATAGCGAGCAGCATCCAAGGAAGTCCTTCCTCCCAGTCACAGTCAAGTTCGACACAATAAGACCTCAACAGTGACTTAAGAGTCTGATGGAATCTTTCCAGACATCCTTGACTTTGAGGATGATAAGCACTCGATATATTATGTTTAACTTTAAGTTGTCGCATGACCTTAGAAAAGTTTCGGGACATAAAATTTGAACCCTGATCGGACTGAATAGTTTCCGGAATGCCAAAAGTTGACATAAAACTGGTTAAAGCCTTTAAAATAGATTTGGAAGTTATTGATCTCAGGGGATAAGCTGCAGGATAACGTGTAGTCTGACACATTACGGTGAATAAATATGCATGTCCAGCCTTAGATCTTGGTAACGGACCAACACAATCAACAGTCAAGTGTGCAAAAGGTGTTGTAACTGCTGCAATAGGCTGTAAGGGAGCTAATGGAACCTTTTGATTCGGCTTACCTGTCATCTGACAAGTATGACAGGTTCGGATATAATTAATCACATCTCGCTTACACCTAGGCCAATAAAATTTTCTTAACACTCTATCATAGGTCTTCCGTACCCCCATATGACCAGCCATGCCCTGATGTGATAATTGTAAGAGGTCTTGACGGAAATTAAGTGGAACCACAATTTGAATTCTAGGATCGAGTGAAAAGTCAAAGCTCATAGGTTGTTGTCTATACAGCAATCCATCTCGAAGAAAATAGAAAGGAGATGAAGTCTTGTCTTCTCCGTCACGAACTAAAGAAAACAATTCTTGCAGAGTGCCATCCGCCTGCTGTGCTTTGATAAGGTCATCTCGAGTCACACTATAAAGCGGAGATAAAGAGCAGGATATGTTATCATGGTCATCACAGAAAAATGGAGATTCTGACACTATATCAGACTTAGTCTCATGGTTATCAACAGCATGTGAATCATGCACTGGAATCACATCTTCCACATCCATACACACAGTATTTAATTCTGGCTGAAAGGAATTTTCAGAAACAATAAAAGTATCACAGAGAATGTTTTCATCTGGCATACTTTTCTTAGCCATCGCTCGAGTTATTGCACATGCAGGGTATAAATTTGGACAGTCAGAAGATCCATCCAATTTATCAACAACAGAAACCACTACAGGTGGAACATCAGCATCAGACTTTTCCCAAACATTTCCCCCGGCTAAATCATTGCCAAGTATGAAAGTGACACCTGAGACAGGAAGCATAGCACGAACTCCAACTACCACCTCACCTGACACAAGTTTAGAATCAAGATGGATGCGGTGCAGAGGAACTTCCATGAACCCCATCTCAAGTCCTCTAACCAGTACATGAGTTCCCGTATCAGTACGTTCAGACAACGGCAAAAGTCCTTCTAACAAAAAGGATTGCCCCGCCCCAGTATCTCGTAAGATGCGTACAGGTACAGTCTTCTCTGAATTAGGCAAAGCCACGGTTCCTTCAGTGAGAAATGGTGCAAAATCAACACAATTTTCCCCATTCTCCTTCTCAGTAATATCTACCCGTTCAACCTGTTCATTAAATCGAGCAGAAATATGATTCACATTCGATGTAGATATTAAACCCACAGGTTTAACACCCTTCTCTTTCTTTTTGAGAGCGAAACAGTCTGCAATTTTATGTCCTACCTTCTTACAGTAGAAACAAACCATCTCAGCTTTCAAACGTGAAGTGTTATCAGAACTATTTGACACAGTATTCTGGCGTGAAACCATCTGTTTAGATCTACCAGTAACACTCAACTTAGGCCTGCTCAAATCATTGAAGTTATTGACAGAAATTTTATGAGTAAGAACAAACTCATCTGCCATAAGAGCAGCATCGGACATTTTACTCACTTTATGCTCATTGAGGTACATAGCAACAGCATTTGGAACACAGTTTTTAAACTCTAAAAGAATCAGTTCTCTAAGCTGTTCCTTGGTGGTTACTTTTACTGAGGTACACCAGCGGTCAAACAAATTCTCTTTCTCTCTAGCAAACTCGAGATATGTACAGTTTTCAGCCCTAAAGTGACTTCTAAATTTCTGGCGGTATGCTTCAGGTGCCAGTTCATAAGCATGCAAAATAGCAGACTTAACAATTTCATAATCACCACTTTGTTCCATAGTCAACGCTGAATAAACATCCTGTGCTCTTCCTACTAAAACACATTGCAATAGTAAGGTCCAAAATTCTTTTGGCCATCTTAAAGACTCTGCAACACGCTCAAAATGTTGAAAATACTTCTCTACTTCCTTCTCTGAAAACAGCGGTACAAGTCTAATGTTTTTGTAAACGTCAAAACCAGGTGCAATTAACACAGTTTCCACAGACGATGCATGACGTGGAGTTTCAACTGTTTGTGCATGCAACTCTAATTCCATTTTCCTCAACTGAAAATCTCTTTCCTCCCTTTCAGATTGTAACTCCAGTTTACGTAACTCTAGTTTCTGTTGTAACTCTAGTTTTCTCATTTCAAGATCACTTTCTTTCAGTGCACAAGCATCACGCTCAGCACGTAATTTTTCCGCATCCACACATAACTGTTTCTCTTGCAAAGACATCTCACTAAATTTCACATTTCGATCGGCAGCATAAAGAGGAGAGGTTAAAGACTCTTCAGGATCAATATCTTGAGCTCTTACCTCTAAAACACCCCGCTCAAAAAGTGCATTTTTCACAACTTTCACCAACGTGTCTTTCAGCTTCTTATCATTACTCGTTACCTCCACATCAAAGCGCTCGGCAATCTGCAACAACTCTTCCTTCGTGCATCTCTCCAGTAAGATTTCCGAAGGAAATGAGAAGAAATCCTCGATCACCGACGACATTTCTGTTAAAAGAGGCAGCAGAAAAACACAACAGCAATACAACCACACGAGTGCGACGCCACTAAACTAGAGCACTAGAAATACAAATCCCATCAGCCACTTCGCCCGGAGTTGTCACCCCACACATGCTCTAGTTAGGATCCGCACTTTCGCTATGAGATAAACAAAGACTTACCACAAGTCATCTCAAATTATCTTCATAATCAGCAGACATACAAAATATGCAGATGCAGAAAACAAAAAGTGTCACCCTAAATGAAAATGAGAGACTCCAGTTCCTAACTATAGACAACACTAACTAAACCTACCTAGTCTTCAAAGGTGTACCGGACTCGGGGCGGTATTTAAACGCTGAGCTCAAGGACAATTGGCGTTTTAAACCAAAAGCCTGAAGCGTACCCCCAACAGAGATTTAAAACCCCCGTCCAGAATAACCTTCAAAAATAAGAAAGGCAAAATAACAAAAAAAATAACAAACAGTGCCTCGACGGAAGAGTTTTAAACCCAGCTGAGAACACTCTAACTACCTGAAGTCTACTCATTCAAAAAGAGTGAACACCTTAAACACTATGTATTTACTTACACATGCAGCATCCAGGACGAGCGCCCAATTTTATGTTACGACCCGCTAGTATCAGGCCGCAACACAAAAGAGGATTCAAACAGCACGTTGCTATTCAAAAGAGTTTTATTAGATTAAACATACAACCAGAAACAAAAATAAACAAAAGTCTAGGGATAAGGAAAAACAACAGGTTAACAAACAATAATATCTTGACGCTACATGTGTAAGACAAATACCCGTGGAGCCACTCCTGAGGAGAGTTTCTCCAAAGAGTGCCCTCCTCTAAGAAGGCACAGCACTCTTTATATGCTCTAACTAATTAGCAATTAGCATGAGGAAAAACCAATCAGGAACTCCCACGGCTGGACCAATAGGATCAGAGGACTCAGGGACGTCACACATCACGAGTGTATTCTGCGTAACATCACGAGTGTATTCTGCGTAACATCACGAGTGTATTCTGCGTAACATTCTGCGTAACATCACGAGTGTATTCTGTGTAACATTCTGCGTAACATCACGAGTGTATTCTGCGTAACATTCTGCGTAACATCACGAGTGTATTCTGCGTAACATTCTGCGTAACATCACGAGTGTATTCTGCGTAACATTCTGCTTAACATCACGAGTGTATTCTGCGTAACATTCTGCTTAACATCACGAGTGTATTCTGCGTAACATTCTGCTTAACATCACAAGTGTATTCTGCGTAACATCACGAGTGTATTCTGCGTAACATTCTGCGTAACATCACGAGTGTATTCTGCGTAACATTCTGCGTAACATCACGAGTGTATTCTGCGTAACATTCTGCTTAACATCACGAGTGTATTCTGCGTAATATTCTGCGTAACATCACGAGTGTATTCTGCGTAACATCACGAGTGTATTCTGCGTAACATCACGAGTGTATTCTGCGTAACATTCTGCGTAACATCACGAGTGTATTCTGCGTAACATTCTGCGTAACATTCTGCGTAACATCACGAGTGTATTCTGCGTAACATCACGAGTGTATTCTGCGTAACATCACGAGTGTATTCTGCGTAACATTCTGCGTAACATCACAAGTGTATTCTGCGTAACATTCTACGTAACATCACGAGTGTATTATACGTAACATCACAAGTTTATTCTGCGTAACATTCTACGTAACATCACGAGTGTATTCTGCGTAACATTCTGCGTAACATCACGAGTGTATTCTGCGTAATATTCTGCGTAACATCACGAGTGTATTCTGCGTAACATTCTGCGTAACATCACGAGTGTATTCTGCGTAGCATTCTGCGTAACATCATGAGTGTATTCTGCGTAACATTCTGCGTAACATCACGAGTGTATTCTGCGTAATATTCTGCGTAACATCACGAGTGTATTCTGCGTAACATTCTGCGTAACATCACGAGTGTATTCTGCGTAACATCACGAGTGTATTCTGCGTAACATTCTGCGTAACATCACGAGTGTATTCTGCGTAATATTCTGCGTAACATCACAAGTGTATTCTGCGTAACATCACGAGTGTATTCTGCGTAACATTCTGCGTAACATCACGAGTGTATTCTGCGTAACATTCTGCGTAACATCAAGAGTGTATTCTGCGTAACATCACGAGTGTATTCTGCGTAACATTCTGCGTAACATCACAAGTGTATTCTGCGTAACATCACGAGTGTATTCTGCGTAACATTCTGCGTAACATCACGAGTGTATTCTGCGTAACATTCTGCGTAACATCACGAGTGTATTCTGCGTAACATTCTGCGTAACATCACGAGTGTATTCTGCGTAACATTCAGCGTAACATCACGAGTGTATACTGCGTAATATTCTGCGTAACATCACGAGTGTATTCTGCGTAACATTCTGCGTAACATTTTATGTAACATCACAAGTGTATTCTGCGTAACATCACGAGTGTATTCTGCGTAACATTCTGCGTAACATCACGAGTGTATTCTGCGTAACATCACGAGTGTATTCTGCGTAACATTCTGCGTAACATCACGAGTGTATTCTGCGTAACATCACGAGTGTATTCTGCGTAACATTCTGCGTAACATCACAAGTGTATTCTGCGTAACATTCTGCGTAACATCACGAGTGTATTCTGCGTAACATCACGAGTGTATTCTGCGTAACATTCTGCGTAACATCACGAGTGTATTCTGCGTAACATCACGAGTGTATTCTGCGTAACATTCTGCGTAACATCACGAGTGTATTCTGTGTAACATTCTGCGTAACATCACGAGTGTATTCTGCGTAACATTCTGCGTAACATCACGAGTGTATTCTGCGTAACATTCTGCGTAACATCACGAGTGTATTCTGCGTAACATCACGAGTGTATTCTGCGTAACATTCTGCGTAACATCACGAGTGTATTCTGTGTAACATTCTGCGTAACATCACGAGTGTATTCTGCGTAACATCACGAGTGTATTCTGCGTAACATTCTGCGTAACATCACGAGTGTATTCTGTGTAACATTCTGCGTAACATCACGAGTGTATTCTGCGTAACATTCTGCGTAACATCACAAGTGTATTCTGCGTAACATTCTGCGTAACATCACGAGTGTATTCTGCGTAACATCACGAGTGTATTCTGCGTAACATTCTGCGTAACATCACGAGTGTATTCTGTGTAACATTCTGCGTAACATCACGAGTGTATTCTGCGTAACATTCTGCGTAACATCACGAGTGTATTCTGCGTAACATTCTGCGTAACATCACGAGTGTATTCTGCGTAACATCACGAGTGTATTCTGCGTAACATTCTGCGTAACATCACGAGTGTATTCTGCGTAACATCACGAGTGTATTCTGCGTAACATTCTGCGTAACATCACGAGTGTATTCTGCGTAACATTCTGCGTAACATCACGAGTGTATTCTGCGTAACATTCAGCGTAACATCACGAGTGTATTCTGCGTAATATTCTGCGTAACATCACGAGTGTATTCTGCGTAACATTCTGCGTAACATTTTGCGTAACATCACAAGTGTATTCTGCGTAACATCACGAGTGTATTCTGCGTAACATTCTGCGTAACATCACGAGTGTATTCTGCGTAACATCACGAGTGTATTCTGCGTAACATTCTGCGTAACATCACGAGTGTATTCTGCGTAACATTCTGCGTAACATCACGAGTGTATTCTGCGTAACATTCTGCGTAACATCACGAGTGTATTCTGCATAACATTCTGCGTAACATCACGAGTGTATTCTGCGTAACATCACGAGTGTATTCTGCGTAACATTCTGCGTAACATCACAAGTGTATTCTGCGTAACATTCTGCGTAACATCACGAGTGTATTCTGCGTAACATTCTGCGTAACATCACGAGTGTATTCTGCGTAACATCACGAGTGTATTCTGCGTAACATTCTGCGTAACATCACGAGTGTATTCTGTGTAACATTCTGCGTAACATCACAAGTGTATTCTGCGTAACATTCTGCGTAACATCACGAGTGTATTCTGCGTAACATTCTGCGTAACATCACGAGTGTATTCTGCGTAACATTCTGCGTAACATCACGAGTGTATTCTGCGTAACATTCTGCGTAACATCACGAGTGTATTCTGCGTAACATCACGAGTGTATTCTGCGTAACATTCTGCGTAACATCACGAGTGTATTCTGCGTAACATCACGAGTGTATTCTGCGTAACATTCTGTGTAACATCACGAGTGTATTCTGCGTAACATTGTGCGTAACATCACGAGTGTATTCTGCGTAACATTCTGCGTAACATCACGAGTGTATTCTGCGTAACATCACGAGTGTATTCTGTGTAAAATTCTGCGTAACATCACGAGTATATTCTGTGTAAAATTCTGTGTAACATCACAAGTGTATTCTGCGTAACATCACGAGTGTATTCTGTGTAACATCACGAGTGTATTCTGCGTAACATCACAAGTGTATTCTGCGTAACATCACGAGTGTATTCTGCGTAACATTCTGCGTAACATCTCGAGTGTATTCTGTGTAAAATTCTGTGTAACATCACAAGTGTATTCTGCGTAACATCACGAGTGTATTCTGTGTAACATCACGAGTGTATTCTGCGTAACATTCTGCGTAACATCACGAGTGTATTCTGCGTAACATTCTGCGTAACATCACGAGTGTATTCTGCGTAACATTCTGCGTAACATCACGAGTGTATTCTGCGTAATATTCTGCGTAACATCACGAGTGTATTCTGCGTAAGATTCTGCGTAACATTCTGCGTAACATTCTGCGTAACATCACAAGTGTATTCTGCGTAACATCACGAGTGTATTCTGTGTAACATCACGAGTGTATTCTGCGTAACATTCTGCGTAACATCACGAGTGTATTCTGCGTAACATTCTGCGTAACATCACGAGTGTATTCTGCGTAACATTCTGCGTAACATCACGAGTGTATTCTACGTAACATCACGAGTGTATTCTGCGTAACATTCTGCGTAACATCACGAGTGTATTCTACGTAACATCACGAGTGTATTCTGCGTAACATTCTGCGTAACATCACGAGTGTATTCTACGTAACATCACAAGTGTATTCTGTGTAACATCACGAGTGTATTCTGCGTAACATTCTGCGTAACATCACGAGTGTATTCTACGTAACATCACGAGTGTATTCTGCGTAACATTCTGCGTAACATCACGAGTGTATTCTGCGTAACATCACGAGTGTATTCTGCGTAACATTCTGCGTAACATCATGAGTGTATTCTGCGTAACATTCTGCGTAACATCACGAGTGTATTCTGCGTAACATTCTGCGTAACATCATGAGTGTATTCTGTTTAACATTCTGCGTAACATCATGAGTGTATTCTGCGTAACATTCTGCGTAACATCACGAGTGTATTCTGCGTAACATCACGAGTGTATTCTGCGTAACATCACGAGTGTATTCTGCGTAACATTCTGCGTAACATCACGAGTGTATTCTGCGTAACATCACGAGTGTATTCTGCGTAACATCACGAGTGTATTCTGCGTAGCATTCTGCGTAACATCATGAGTGTATTCTGCGTAACATTCTGCGTAACATCACGAGTGTATTCTGCGTAACATCACGAGTGTATTCTGCGTAACATCACGAGTGTATTCTGCGTAACATTCTGCGTAACATCACGAGTGTATTCTGCGTAACATCACGAGTGTATTCTGCGTAACATTCTGCGTAACATCACGAGTGTATTCTGCGTAACATCACGAGTGTATTCTGCGTAGCATTCTGCGTAACATCATGAGTGTATTCTGCGTAACATTCTGCGTAACATCACGAGTGTATTCTGCGTAATATTCTGCGTAACATCACGAGTGTATTCTGCGTAACATCACGAGTGTATTCTGCGTAACATCACGAGTGTATTCTGCGTAACATTCTGCGTAACATCACGAGTGTATTCTGCGTAATATTCTGCGTAACATCACGAGTGTATTCTGCGTAACATCACGAGTGTATTCTGCGTAACATTCTGCGTAACATCACGAGTGTATTCTGCGTAACATTCTGCGTAACATCACGAGTGTATTCTGCGTAATATTCTGCGTAACATCACAAGTGTATTCTGCGTAACATCACGAGTGTATTCTGCGTAACATTCTGCGTAACATCACAAGTGTATTCTGCGTAACATCACGAGTGTATTCTGCGTAACATTCTGCGTAACATCACAAGTGTATTCTGCGTAACATCACGAGTGTATTCTGCGTAACATTCTGCGTAACATCACGAGTGTATTCTGCGTAACATTCTGCGTAACATCACGAGTGTATTCTGCGTAACATTCTGCGTAACATCACGAGTGTATTCTGCGTAATATTCTGCGTAACATCACGAGTGTATTCTAAGTAACATTCTGCGTAACATTTTGCGTAACATCACAAGTGTATTCTGCGTAACATCACGAGTGTATTCTGCGTAACATTCTGCGTAACATCACGAGTGTATTCTGCGTAACATCACGAGTGTATTCTGCGTAACATCACGAGTGTATTCTGCGTAACATTCTGCGTAACATCACGAGTGTATTCTGTGTAACATTCTGCGTAACATCACGAGTGTATTCTGCGTAACATTCTGCGTAACATCACGAGTGTATTCTGCATAATATTCTGCGTAACATCACGAGTGTATTCTGCGTAACATCACGAGTGTATTCTGCGTAACATTCTGCGTAACATCACGAGTGTATTCTGCGTAACATCACGAGTGTATTCTGCGTAACATCACGAGTGTATTCTGCGTAACATTCTGCGTGACATCACAAGTGTATTCTGGGTAACATCACAAGTGTATTCTGCGTAACATTCTACGTAACATCACGAGTGTATTATACGTAACATCACAAGTTTATTCTGCGTAACATTCTGCGTAACATCACGAGTGTATTCTGCGTAACATTCTGCGTAACATCACGAGTGTATTCTGCGTAGCATTCTGCGTAACATCATGAGTGTATTCTGCGTAACATTCTGCGTAACATCACGAGTGTATTCTGCGTAACATTCTGCGTAACATCACGAGTGTATTCTGCGTAACATCACGAGTGTATTCTGCGTAACATTCTGCGTAACATCACGAGTGTATTCTGCGTAACATCACGAGTGTATTCTGCGTAACATTCTGCGTAACATCACAAGTGTATTCTGCGTAACATCACGAGTGTATTCTGCGTAACATCACGAGTGTATTCTGCGTAACATTCTGCGTAACATCACGAGTGTATTCTGCGTAACATCACGAGTGTATTCTGCGTAACATTCTGCGTAACATCACGAGTGTATTCTGCGTAATATTCTGCGTAACATCACAAGTGTATTCTGCGTAACATCACGAGTGTATTCTGCGTAACATTCTGCGTAACATCACGAGTGTATTCTGCGTAACATCACGAGTGTATTCTGCGTAACATTCTGCGTAACATCACAAGTGTATTCTGCGTAACATCACGAGTGTATTCTGCGTAACATTCTGCGTAACATCACGAGTGTATTCTGCGTAACATTCTGCGTAACATCACGAGTGTATTCTGCGTAACATTCTGCGTAACATCACGAGTGTATTCTGCGTAATATTCTGCGTAACATCACGAGTGTATTCTGCGTAAGATTCTGCGTAACATTCTGCGTAACATCACGAGTGTATTCTGCGTAACATTCTGCGTAACATCACGAGTGTATTCTGCGTAACATCACGAGTGTATTCTGCGTAACATTCTGCGTAACATCACGAGTGTATTCTGCATAACATTCTGCGTAACATCACGAGTGTATTCTACGTAACATTCTGCGTAACATCACGAGTGTATTCTGCGTAACATCACGAGTGTATTCTGTGTAACATTCTGCGTAACATCACGAGTGTATTCTGCGTAACATTCTGCGTAACATCACGAGTGTATTCTGCGTAACATTCTGCGTAACATCACGAGTGTATTCTGCGTAACATCACGAGGCCTGGACGATCACATCGTCCAGGCCCTGGTCATTTCTAGGCTCGATTACTGCAATGCTCTTCTGGCTGGACTTCCATCATGTGCAACTAAACCTCTACAAATGATCCAGAACGCAGCTGCTCATCTTGTCTTCAACGAGCCCAAAAGGGCCCACGTCACTCCTCTGCTCATCTCTCTGCACTGGCTACCACTCGCTGCTCGCATCAAGTTCAAGGCTTTGACGCTTGCTTACAGATTGACCACAGGTTCAGCTCCCTCCTACTTCCACTCACTACTACAAGTCTACATCCCTACCAGAAGCCTACGATCGGTCAATGAGCGACGGCTCGTGGTACCATCACAGCGGGGCACAAAATCACTCTCCAGAACATTCTCATTCACGGTTCCATGCTGGTGGAACGATCTCCCCACCCTCATCCGAAATGCAGAATCCCTGACAACATTCAAAAGACAACTGAAAACTCATCTCTTCCGGGAGCACTTAACTTAAAAAAAAAAAAAAAAAAAAAAAAAAAAAAAAAAAAAATCCTTTCCTCTAAATCCTCGCTTGCCTGGCTTATGCTACTCCGAGCTATGTCTGAACTTTGTATTTTGAGCACTTCTTGCGTTGCTTTTGCCTCTTCACGATGACTCGCTTGGTTTAGTCCTCAGTTGTAAGTCGCTTTGGATAAAAGCGTCTGCTAAATGACTAAATGTAAATGTAAATGAGTGTATTCTGCGTAACATTCTGCGTAACATCACGAGTGTATTCTGCGTAACATCACGAGTGTATTCTGCGTAACATCACGAGTGTATTCTGCGTAACATTCTGTGTAACATCACGAGTGTATTCTGCGTAACATTCTGCGTAACATCACGAGTGTATTCTGCGTAACATTCTGCGTAACATCACGAGTGTATTCTGCGTAACATTCTGCGTAACATCACGAGTGTATTCTGCGTAACATTCTGCGTAACATCACGAGTGTATTCTGCGTAACATCACGAGTGTATTCTGCGTAACATTCTGCGTAACATCACGAGTGTATTCTGCGTAACATTCTGTGTAACATCACGAGTGTATTTTGCGTAACATTCTGCGTAACATCACGAGTGTATTCTGCGTAACATTCTGCGTAACATCACGAGTGTATTCTGCGTAACATCACGAGTGTATTCTGCGTAACATTCTGCGTAACATCACGAGTGTATTCTGCGTAACATTCTGCGTAACATCACGAGTGTATTCTGCGTAACATTCTGCGTAACATCACGAGTGTATTCTGCGTAACATTCTGCGTAACATCACGAGTGTATTCTGCGTAACATTCTGCGTAACATCACGAGTGTATTCTGCGTAACATTCTGCGTAACATCACGAGTGTATTCTGCGTAACATCACGAGTGTATTCTGCGTAACATTCTGCGTAACATCACGAGTGTATTCTGCGTAACATCACGAGTGTATTCTGCGTAACATTCTGTGTAACATCACGAGTGTATTCTGCGTAACATTCTGCGTAACATCACGAGTGTATTCTGCGTAACATTCTGCGTAACATCACGAGTGTATTCTGCGTAACATCACGAGTGTATTCTGTGTAAAATTCTGCGTAACATCACGAGTGTATTCTGTGTAAAATTCTGTGTAACATCACAAGTGTATTCTGCGTAACATCACGAGTGTATTCTGCGTAACATCACGAGTGTATTCTGCGTAACATTCTGCGTAACATCACGAGTGTATTCTGTGTAAAATTCTGTGTAACATCACAAGTGTATTCTGTGTAACATCACGAGTGTATTCTGCGTAACATTCTGCGTAACATCACGAGTGTATTCTGCGTAACATCACGAGTGTATTCTGTGTAACATCACGAGTGTATTCTGCGTAACATCACGAGTGTATTCTGCGTAACATCACGAGTGTATTCTGCGTAACATTCTGCGTAACATCACGAGTGTATTCTACGTAACATCACGAGTGTATTCTGCGTAACATCACGAGTGTATTCTGCGTAACATCACGAGTGTATTCTGCGTAACATTCTGCGTAACATCACGAGTGTATTCTGCGTAACATCACGAGTGTATTCTGCGTAACATCACGAGTGTATTCTGCGTAACATCACGAGTGTATTCTGCGTAACATTCTGCGTAACATCACGAGTGTATTCTACGTAACATCACGAGTGCATTCTGCGTAACATTCTGCGTAACATCACGAGTGTATTCTACGTAACATCACGAGTGTATTCTGCGTAACATTCTGCGTAACATCACGAGTGTATTCTACGTAACATCACGAGTGTATTCTGCGTAACATTCTGCGTAACATCACGAGTGTATTCTGCGTAACATCACGAGTGTATTCTGCGTAACATTCTGCGTAACATCATGAGTGTATTCTGCGTAACATTCTGCGTAACATCACGAGTGTATTCTGCGTAACATTCTGCGTAACATCATGAGTGTATTCTGCGTAACATTCTGCGTAACATCACGAGTGTATTCTGCGTAACATCACGAGTGTATTCTGCGTAACATCACGAGTGTATTCTGCGTAACATTCTGCGTAACATCACGAGTGTATTCTGCGTAACATTCTGCGTAACATCACGAGTGTATTCTGTGTAAAATTCTGTGTAACATCACGAGTGTATTCTGCGTAACATTCTGCGTAACATCACGAGTGTATTCTGTGTAAAATTCTGTGTAACATCACGAGTGTATTCTGCGTAACATTCTGCGTAACATCACGAGTGTATTCTGTGTAACATCACGAGTGTATTCTGCGTAACATCACGAGTGTATTCTGCGTAACATTCCGCGTAACATCACGAGTGTATTCTGCGTAACATTCTGCGTAACATCACGAGTGTATTCTGCGTAACATTCTGCGTAACATCACAAGTGTATTCTACGTAACATTCTGCGCAACATCACAAGTGTATTCTACGTAACAATTTGCGCAACATCACAAGTGTATTCTACGTAACAATTTGCGCAACATCACGAGTGTATTCTACGTAACAATTTGCGCAACATCACGAGTGTATTCTACGTAACAATTTGCGCAACATCACGAGTGTATTCTGCCTCACTGCACTTTAACTCTTTCTGTTTTTAACATGTTTAAACTTGAAACAAGTGAACAAATCATGTTATCCAGTCCTTCCAGAAAAACGCAGAGTTTTTTTTTTATTGTTGCGGGCAAAAATCCTTGATTACGCGGCCCGTTTTCTTTAAAAATGCGATGTAATATGCGGGATATTTATGCAATTTTTTGCGATGAAATTGCGGGAACTTGCAAAAACTGCGGTTTGATGAAAAAGAGGGGAAAAAAGTGATTCCCCCAACACACTGTTCTCACCAGGCTACTACCTTAATGTAAAGAGTCCTTTCTTATTACTTCCTATGATAAGCAAGCATACTACATCACAGAAAGTGCTGGGAATATTTAATTTCTCATCATTTCTCAATAAGGTGTGGCCCCTTTAAGAGCTGCGCGCTCCCTGTCTAACTGTCTGCAGTATTATATTGTATGTGCGCCTCGAACACCCCATGTGTGCGGGTAATTTCTGTTTGATGCTACATCTTTTATCTTATTTTGTTTATTAAGTAACGACGTGGACGGTAGAACGTGTGAGAGACAGTTACGAGTTCGATTTGGGAATAAAGTGTGAGTTGTGAGATGCCAATCGCCTCCGTGAGTCTGGCCTCTGCAATAACTTCAGCTGTGAGCTATCCCTATTTTTCTTACCGACACAACGCGTTACAAGACCTTAATAAACACATCAAACTTACAAAACATTGCTGAGTCAAACAAGTTCTGTAGCTTTACTAGAGGAATATGCTACAACTTCAGTAAAAATGAATAAATAAAATATTTAAAAATAAAGTGTGCTCGGAGCTCCTGTTTTACAGCTTTTCAATGATGTTCACGTCGCGTAATTACGTCACTTCATAGCGTTCCCATTGCAACAGGGGGAAGTGGCTGCTCTTGTGTGAAGCAAACGCAACATTTCCAACTTTCTGCTAAGATATATGTGACTTTTTTGCGACGAAAATGCGGGGATCATGAAATCATGCAAGGCCCGCATATTTTGCGCGGAAATCAGCAATTTATGCGGCGAAATTGCGGAGTATTTGAAAAAATGCGACCCCGCATAAATATGCGGATTTTGGCTGATTTTGCATTGAATTCAGCGATCGCATAATCGCGTTTTTCTGGAGGAACTGATTATTGATCACCGTCCTGGCTGAAAAACAATCCACTCGCAGAACCTTTTGCTAACGTTCCCGTTAAGTTATGAAAAACGTTATTTCTAAAAGTTCTCTGAGCGTTCAAAACGTCTTGTTTTTTCAATGTATTAAGAATTATTTTTCTTAAAGTAAAGGAAATGTTCCATTGAATCATTCTTCAAACATTATGAAACGTTACTTTGGAATGTTCTCTGAACGTTCTGAAACCAGTAGTAACATTTAAACAACGTTAGACGAACGTCCAACTAAAACATTTTAAGAAACAATTTCAGTTGATAAAATATGCATTACATTTCCAGGCTTTATGGCTGTGTTGAACATTTCAAGCAGCAGATGGCGCTGTTGTCCAATCTTTTCAATCAGTAGATTCTCACCGCATTAAAAACAAGGCTTAACATCTCAAACAGTGATGCTTCTCAAGAATTGAGTCTTGTTTTGAGGATTTTTAGACATTTTTACTGGAACATTAATACTCGTTAGCTTAGGCTAATCATCTAATACCTGACCTTACAGCCTCTATCCTGAATAACACAATCCCAGAATGCATTGT
Source organism: Rhinichthys osculus (assembly GCA_029959095.1). NCBI lineage: Eukaryota > Metazoa > Chordata > Actinopteri > Cypriniformes > Leuciscidae > Rhinichthys > Rhinichthys osculus. Next base: position 68,108,696 of record JARWKJ010000002.1, on the reverse strand, counting down.
GAAACATATATTCAACAAAGCAACTTTGGTTGCTGCCACAGGTTAAAGGTCACATGTTTCTGTTGCAGGTCAAGTCGTGGTGTCGTCTGGAATCTTCATGAGTGTGAGTTCTCATCGTCCAATCACAATCCTGCAGCACTGGGTGGGTGATGATGTCTCTGTCACATGGTACAATCTGCAGTGTGTTTTATGTTTCAGGAGATCCGTGCTGAGAAAGACTACAGCATCCCACGTCCCACGACCACTAACATCAGCGAGCCGTATGACGACTACTACTGACGACTGCAGAAGTTCACACACTCTTTCTGTCTCCCGAACCGCTTGCAGAACCTGTACCGATATAAGAGATTAAAGGCCACGCTGTCATTTACTACTGTCCCTCACAAGCTATATCAAACAAAGCAAAAATAATGAGTTCACATCTGTGCAAAAGCTTTATAATGTGGTCATAATATTTATAAGCAGTCTTTGTCTGCTTTAAGTATAAAGTAACAAAAGTCTTCTTTTAAACAGCCATAGTATATCATGGAGTGGTTATAAGACATTTCCCTTATAGTAAAATCAAAGCTGTGCGCAAAAGTACACATGAACAGTACATTCACTAAAACTGTCCAATTACAAGGCTTTACCAAATCTAATAAGTAGGTAACTGTTATTGCTGATGTTATGATTATTCATGAGATGATACAGCACAGTATAAGGTTGTTTATAAGGCGTTATGCATGTATAATAATGCATTATGAATACCCTTATGATGCATTATAAATGCAGGCTTCATAGAAAGTGTTACCCTTTTTTAGTGGGGGAGGGTGTAGTCGTACAGATTCAAGTACTCTTGTTATGTATGGATTGTTTTAGTTATGATTATTAGTTATGGTTTATTAAGTATGCTGACGTCGCTGTGGTGTTTAGCACTTAACACTAGGGGGCGATGGTGAGTCACACGGACAGTCATTTCAACACACTGTCAAACTACATCTCTTGTTGTGTTTGTTGGATTTTGCTGAATGTGACAGAAATAAAAGAGCACATGTGCCAGCAGAAACACCGTCTCTCCTGTGTGTGACGGACTTAAGCTGTCAGACGAGCCCAAACATGATGAAGTGACACGCTAGCAGATACACAGTCCTGTACAGGTGTGTGTGTTAGAGCTGAAACCGCACATGTGTGTGTCCTGTACAGGTGTGTGTGTTAGAGCTGAAACAGCACATGTGTGTGTCCGGTGTGTGTTAGAGCTGAAACAGCACATGTGTGTGTCCGGTGTGTGTTAGAGCTGAAACCGCACACGTGTGTGTCCTGTACAGGTGTGTGTGTTAGAGCTGAAACCGCACATGTGTGTGTCCTGTACAGGTGTGTGTGTTAGAGCTGAAACAGCACATGTGTGTGTCCGGTGTGTGTTAGAGGTGAAACCGCACACGTGTGTGTCCGGTGTGTGTTAGAGCTGAAACCGCACATGTGTGTCCGGTGTGTGTTAGAGCTGAAACCGCACATGTGTGTCCGGTGTGTGTTAGAGCTGAAACCGCACATGTGTGTCCGGTGTGTGTTAGAGCTGAAACCGCACATGTGTGTCCGGTGTGTGTTAGAGCTGAAACCGCACACGTGTGTGTCCTGTACAGGTGTGTGTTAGAGCTGAATGTTTCCAGTTCATGCATTGTACCGGATTTAAGGCTAATTTTCATCCGTAGTCCCCAGGCAGGTCAACACTAACATACAATTACACACACAATACCTGTGTGTTCACATACAATATGCACACACACTACATGAGCGTCTCTAAAGCAGATATTAATCTGTCTCAGGGAGTGTTTCTACACATGGATTATAATGTGCTGTTTACTCTGAGGAAAACAGATCAGATCCAGCCTCCTTTATCAACACTACAAATGTTCTGGAAGATAGAAAAGACACACACACACACACACACACACACACACACTATACTATCAGGGCCACACACACACACACAAAATCAATTAAACTCCAACAATCTCCATGTTTACAGAGTTGGTTTGATTTAAAAAAAAAGATTTTAAGTTCAATTTAAAAAGAGAAAGAGCTATTCACACTTGTATATGGTCTGGTAGGGCAGTCCACTGATTATAGCGCCACTATATCACCCTATCAATCGTCCAAATGCAGAACAATTATGTTTCTCTAAGATCCTACAATGACGAAAATGGGTTGTCTTTTTAAATCTAAAAATGTTAAAGTGTGTTTATATATGTTTTTTTCGGGTTTAATCACAGCTCGACCCCACAGTAAGGCATGTGAGAAAGGGTTAGCATGCACACAAGTCTTAGCTACATCACCAGAGAGACACTGGCTAATATTTGCCAAGTTATATTTAATATTCCTCACTATTTTCTTCAAATGTTTTGTAAAACTGAGATTTGAGTCCAATATTATGCCAAGATAATTGAACTCATGAACTATTTCTATCTTTTCCCTATGAATAAACATATCAACATGAGGAGATTTAACATTTGTTTGTGAGAAGAGAATGAGTTTAGTGTTCCGGCTAAGAGGCGATAACAGTATCCTCAGCAAACATCCCTTCACACGTAATGTACACACTAAATCATAAGGGACCTTACACTGATCCTTGGGGTACACCTAATGTAAATTACAGGACTTAACCCCTTTCATTTTTACACATTGTTCTCTATTTGATAAATATGAGGATACCCAAGCTAAAGCTTCAGATGAAAACTGAGTTTAGAAAGGAGAACTGTGTCAAAGGCTTTATGCAAATAAAGTAACAATGGCTCGTTTCCACACAGTCTCAGGTTACAACTGTTAGCATATTCTGTTGATCTATAAATGGGTTTATTTGAATGCTAGGGTTGGTCTCCAGCACTCTCGCTGTGAGACGCCACGTCACGGGCTCGGCTCCAGAGTCCTGCTGTAGTCCTGGCCAAACTGGACCCGGGTTAGTGCAACATCCCCGGAAAGCAGTAGCAAGATAAGCCACGAGTCTTCGAGCGATCACAGCGCGTCCATGACTCTAAACACATGAATAATTGCATGATGGCCGAGTAAGTTTTGATGGAAACTTAATAATTGTATCTGATCTTATTAAAAACACACAGTTTAATGTCGAAAGCGCTGGCTGGATGCAGAATTGACACTGATGTCTGTATTCTCAAGATGTGTGTTATGTATAAAGTACAGTAGTGGTCGTGACTCACTCCCCGTGTTCATAGGAAACCGGTGGGTTGTGGTTTCGATTCAGCAGCACAGAAACTCTCGTCAACCCGCTGACGTCAGTCGCGCGGGGGCCAATGAGCGCGCGCGCTCTGACGCGGGGACGCGAGTGTGTGTGTGTGTGTGTGTGTGTGTGTGTGTACACCTCAGCATTCAGCACCCACAGACAGTGAGTGAACAGTGAACGCGACCGCATCTATCCGGAGTAACCAGACAAATCACAGATCTTATTCAGTAATAGACCAGGCAAGTGTATTTATATATAGCGCATTACATAAACCATGGCCATTCAAAGTGCTTTGCATAGAAATAATCAAAATTATTTTTTTTAAGAAAAGAAAAAGAACTTATATAATTGTTTTTGTGTTATTAGGATAGCCCATTAAGACGTCATCCACTGGCAGTGCTCGGTTGGGGTCATTAATACTCTTTTTCTTGCAGTGAAATACATCGTGATGGACGGGTGCGCGCAGTTGTGCAAATGTTTCCTGATCTTGTTTAACATTCTGTTCGCTGTGAGTATGTCTCAATATGTCTTTTATTCAGATTTACTTGTCTAATTGTCTCGTTTGATAAAAACGTCGAATAAATGTAGTAAACGGCTTATAAGCGCTAGTTTCGCTTTCAGCGCATTCGCAGGTAAAGCTCGCAGCTTCGATGACGTAGTGTCACGTGTGGCGTTCATTCCTGGAAATAATTCTTGATATCAACAATTCAATTTGCACTAAAATGCTAATTCTTGATATCAGAAATTGGATTGTGAATTTTTATTATGATTTCGGATGTATCACATTGGAGTTTCTACTAGTAAGAAATCAATTCTTGATATCAACAATTTAATTTGAATGGCAGTCATACCTGTCAACACTCCCGTTTTTCCCGGGTTTCTCCCGTTTTTAGCCCTATCTCCCAGACCCCTCCCGGTTTGTTATTTCTCCCGGGAAACTCCCGTAATTTGCATGGCCCAAACTCCTTTATGAATAATCGGACCAATATGTTTGTCTAATGTTGAGCAGTTGCCAGATTGTATTAAATGCATTATATTCACACAATCCACAGACCATTTACAATTTCAACCCGTTTGTCACCTCAACCTGGCAACCTATAACCCAGTTGCGCAGTCGCGGAAAGTTTAACCCGAAAGCGAGCCGATAGACATGATGGCAGGTGAAGGTGGTGTCCCGCAATGAAACTGAAGTACAGTTTGTAACGCGTTGCTTCAGGAAGATTAGGGATAGCTCACAACTGAAGTTATTGCATGCAGAGGCCAGACAGACAGGAGGCGATTGGCATCTCACAACTCGCACTTTATTCCCAAATCGAACTCGTGTAGCCTAACTGTCTGTCACACGTTCTACCGTCCACATCGTTACTTAATAAACAAAATAAGATAAAAATTAGCATCAAACAGAAATTACCCGCATACATGGGGTGTTCGCATAGACAGTAAAAGAGTTCAAAGCCCAATACTGCCGACAGTTCAACAGGGAGCGCACAGCTCTTAAAGGGGCCACGCCTTATTTCCAGTCGTTACAAGTTGTACATTTACCCCAACCCTCAAATCATGATGATGATACAGTGATGTGTGTGTGTGTGTGTGTGTGTGTGTGTGTGTGTGTTTCAGCTGGTGGGTTTGGGGCTAGTCTCTCTGATGATGATGATGATGATACAGTGATGTGTGTGTGTGTGTGTGTGTGTGTGTGTTTCAGCTGGTGGGTTTGGGGCTAGTCTCTCTGATGATGATGATGATGATGATGATGATGATACAGTGATGTGTGTGTGTGTGTGTTTCAGCTGGTGGGTTTGGGGCTAGTCTCTCTGATGATGATGATGATGATGATGATGATGATGATGATGATGATACAGTGATGTGTGTGTGTGTGTGTTTCAGCTGGTGGGTTTGGGGCTAGTCTCTCTGGGAATGTGGCTCAGATTCGGCGCTGAAACCAGAGGATTCTTCGACATCGATCTGAATACGGCACAGTTCACTATCGGTTCGTCCTTCTAGAGTTTCTCTGTGGCATCTGTGGAACTGCATGATATTAGCACTGCTGTTCTCACTGAGTGTGTGACGTGTGTGTGACGTGTGTGTGTGTGTCCGCAGGTGTGGGCGTGCTGATCGGCACGGGGGCGCTGATGCTGCTGGTCGCTGTGATCGGAGACTGTGGCGCGTGTAACCACAGTAAATCTGCTCTTGGTGTGGTGAGGAGAACACTCGCTTTACACACACACTGACTCACGAGGCAGATCTAGCTCGAGGTGAACTCTACAGAAGTGTGTGTGTGTAGAGATAGCTCGAGGTGAACTCTACAGAAGTGTGTGTGTGTAGAGATAGCTCGAGGTGAACTCTACAGTAGCGTGTGTGTAGAGATAGCTCGAGGTGAACTCTACAGTAGCGTGTGTGTAGAGATAGCTCGAGATGAACTCTACAGAAGCATGTGTGTAGAGATAGCTCGAGATAAACTCTACAGAAGCGTGTGTGTAGAGATAGCTCGAGGTGAACTCTACAGAAGTGTGTGTGTAGAGATAGCTCGAGGTGAACTCTACAGAAGCGTGTGTGTAGAGATAGCTCGAGATGAACTCTACAGAAGCGTGTGTGTAGAGATAGCTCGAGGTGAACTCTACAGAAGTGTGTGTGTGTAGAGATAGCTCGAGGTGAACTCTACAGTAGCGTGTGTGTAGAGATAGCTCGAGATGAACTCTACAGTAGCGTGTGTGTAGAGATAGCTCGAGATGAACTCTACAGTAGCGTGTGTGTAGAGATAGCTCGAGATGAACTCTACAGAAGCGTGTGTGTAGAGATAGCTCGAGATAAACTCTACAGAAGCGTGTGTGTAGAGATAGCTCGAGATGAACTCTACAGAAGTGTGTGTATAGAGATAGCTCGAGATGAACTCTACAGAAGCGTGTGTGTAGAGATAGCTCGAGATGAACTCTACAGAAGCGTGTGTGTAGAGATAGGTCGAGATGAACTCTACAGAAGCGAGTGTGTAGAGATAGCTCGAGATGAACTCTACAGAAGTGTGTGTGTAGAGATAGCTCGAGATGAACTCTACAGAAGCGAGTGTGTAGAGATAGGTCGAGATGAACTCTACAGAAGCGAGTGTGTAGAGATAGCTCGAGATGAACTCTACAGAAGCGTGTGTGTAGAGATAGGTCGAGATGAACTCTACAGAAGTGTGTGTATAGAGATAGCTCGAGATGAACTCTACAGAAGCGTGTGTGTAGAGATAGCTCGAGATAAACTCTACAGAAGTGTGTGTGTAGAGATAGCTCGAGGTGAACTCTACAGAAGTGTGTGTGTGTAGAGATAGCTCGAGGTGAACTCTACAGAAGTGTGTGTGTGTAGAGATAGCTCGAGATGAACTCTACAGAAGCGTGTGTGTAGAGATAGCTCGAGATGAACTCTACAGAAGCGTGTGTGTAGAGATAGCTCGAGATGAACTCTACAGAAGCGTGTGTGTAGAGATAGCTCGAGATGAACTCTACAGAAGCGTGTGTGTAGAGATAGCTCGAGATAAACTCTACAGAAGCGTGTGTGTAGAGATAGCTCGAGATAAACTCTACAGAAGCGTGTGTGTAGAGATAGCTCGAGATGAACTCTACAGAAGCGAGTGTGTAGAGATAGCTCGAGATGAACTCTACAGAAGCGTGTGTGTAGAGATAGCTCGAGATGAACTCTACAGAAGTGTGTGTATAGAGATAGCTCGAGATGAACTCTACAGAAGCGTGTGTGTAGAGATAGCTCGAGATGAACTCTACAGAAGCGTGTGTGTAGAGATAGGTCGAGATAAACTCTACAGAAGCGTGTGTGTAGAGATAGCTCGAGATAAACTCTACAGAAGCGTGTGTGTAGAGATAGCTCGAGATGAACTCTACAGAAGCGTGTGTGTAGAGATAGCTCGAGATGAACTCTACAGAAGTGTGTGTATAGAGATAGCTCGAGATGAACTCTACAGAAGCGTGTGTGTAGAGATAGCTCGAGATGAACTCTACAGAAGCGTGTGTGTAGAGATAGGTCGAGATGAACTCTACAGAAGTGTGTGTATAGAGATAGCTCGAGATGAACTCTACAGAAGCGTGTGTGTAGAGATAGCTCGAGATGAACTCTACAGAAGCGTGTGTGTGTAGAGATAGCTCGAGGTGAACTCTACAGAAGCGAGTGTGTAGAGATAGCTCGAGATGAACTCTACAGAAGCGAGTGTGTAGAGATAGCTCGAGATGAACTCTACAGAAGCGAGTGTGTAGAGATAGCTCGAGATGAACTCTACAGAAGCGAGTGTGTAGAGATAGGTCGAGATGAACTCTACAGAAGCGAGTGTGTAGAGATAGCTCGAGATAAACTCTACAGAAGCGTGTGTGTAGAGATAGCTCGAGATGAACTCTACAGAAGCGAGTGTGTAGAGATAGCTCGAGATGAACTCTACAGAAGCGTGTGTAGAGATAGGTCGAGATGAACTCTACAGAAGCGTGTGTGTAGAGATAGCTCGAGATGAACTCTACAGAAGCGAGTGTGTAGAGATAGCTCGAGATGAACTCTACAGAAGTGTGTGTATAGAGATAGCTCGAGATGAACTCTACAGAAGCGTGTGTAGAGATAGGTCGAGATGAACTCTACAGAAGCGAGTGTGTAGAGATAGGTCGAGATGAACTCTACAGAAGCGAGTGTGTAGAGATAGCTCGAGATAAACTCTACAGAAGCGTGTGTGTAGAGATAGCTCGAGATGAACTCTACAGAAGCGTGTGTAGAGATAGCTCGAGATGAACTCTACAGAAGCGTGTGTGTAGAGATAGCTAGAGATGAACTCTACAGAAGCGTGTGTGTAGAGATAGCTCGAGATGAACTCTACAGAAGCGTGTGTGTAGAGATAGGTCGAGATGAACTCTACAGAAGCGAGTGTGTAGAGATAGCTCGAGATGAACTCTACAGAAGCGTGTGTGTAGAGATAGCTCGAGATGAACTCTACAGAAGCGTGTGTGTTGGCATAGTAGAATGCAAACCCTGCTCTGCAACTCAATGCAGTCGCTGTCTAGAGAAGCTGAGAGAGTCATGGCTCTTCATTTCTTTTTTTCTGTGTGTATCTGAGAAATAACATGACAATATTGTGTGTCTGTTGTGGATGAACTGTGTTTCTGTTTTTCTGATGTTCAGTTTTCTGGCCTGCTGTCCTTCCTGATCATCATCGAGATTTCAGCAGGTGTGATTGCCTTCATGATGAGTGGAAAGGTAAACACACACACACACACACACAAACACACACAGAGCATGAGCACATGTCTGTATAACAGTGCAGACCTGAAGGCAGTTGTGTGTTTGTTGTGTTGTAGGTGTCCGAAGAGTTGGCAAATTTCTATGCCACGATCTACGCTCAGTATCTGAACACCAGGAGTCCTGGTCAAGCCATGACGCTCAAACTATTCCACAACACTGTAAGACACACACACACATACACACACACGCACGCACACGTGCACACACACACACACACACACACACACACACACACGTGCACACACACACACACACATTGTTACTATACTGATGTAATCCAATTTTTGAACCTCCTTTTTAAACATGTATCCCTCACAGAAAACATAATGAGGGGCATGGCCTGAACCCTGAATACACACGTCATTATGAGGACATTGGGTTAGGGCTCATGATGTGGGTAAACCATCTAACATTCGTGTGTGTCTGTGTGCAGTTCGACTGCTGTGGCATCGGTGGACCAATTGAAGTGTTGGTGCGTGACACCTGTCCAGAGGGCAACATCCTGAAGCAGCTCACATTTCCCGTGAGTCACTTCCTGTTTGACTTTAGGCCCATTCACGCCAAAAACTATAACCATACAGATAACTATAACGATAACTATATTAGTGTTCACACCAGGAACGATAACTATAACGATAACTATATTAGTGTTCACACCAGCAGACGATAACTATAACGATAACTATATTAGTGTTCACACCAGCAGACGATAACTATAACGATAACTATATTAGTGTTCACACCAGCAGACGATAACTATAACGATAACTATATTAGTGTTCACACCAGCACACGATAACTATAACGATAACTATATTAGTGTTCACACCAGCAGACGATAACTATAACGATAACTATATTAGTGTTCACACCAGCAAACTATAACTATAACGATAACTATATTAGTGTTCACACCAGCACACGATAACTATAACGATAACTATATTAGTGTTCACACCAGCAGACGATAACTATAACGATAACTATATTAGTGTTCACACCAGCAAACTATAACAATAACGATAACTATATTAGTGTTCACACCAGCAGACGATAACTATAACGATAACTATATTAGTGTTCACACCAGCACACGATAACTATAACGATAACTATATTAGTGTTCACACCAGCAAACTATAACAATAACGATAACTATATTAGTGTTCACACCAGCAAACTATAACAATAACGATAACTATATTAGTGTTCACACCAGCAGACGATAACTATAACGATAACTATATTAGTGTTCACACCAGCACACGATAACTATAACGATAACTATATTAGTGTTCACACCAGCAGACGATAACTATAACGATAACTATATTAGTGTTCACACCAGCAAACTATAACTATAACGATAACTATATTAGTGTTCACACCAGCACACGATAACTATAACGATAACTATATTAGTGTTCACACCAGCAGACGATAACTATAACGATAACTATATTAGTGTTCACACAAGAAAACTATAACAATAACGATAACTATATTAGTGTTCACACCAGCAGACGATAACTATAACGATAACTATATTAGTGTTCACACCAGCAGACGATAACTATAACGATAACTATATTAGTGTTCACACCAGCAGACGATAACTATAACGATAACTATATTAGTGTTCACACCAGCAGACGATAACTATAACGATAACTATATTAGTGTTCACACCAGCAAACTATAACAATAACGATAACTATATTAGTGTTCACACCAGCAAACTATAACAATAACGATAACTATATTAGTGTTCACACCAGCAGACGATAACTATAACGATAACTATATTAGTGTTCACACCAGCACACGATAACTATAACGATAACTATATTAGTGTCACACCAGCAGACGATAACAATAACGATAACTATATTAGTGTTCACACCAGCAGACGATAACTATAACGATAACTATATTAGTGTTCACACCAGCAAACTATAACTATAACGATAACTATATTAGTGTTCACACCAGCAGACGATAACTATAACGATAACTATATTAGTGTTCACACCAGCACACGATAACTATAACGATAACTATATTAGTGTCACACCAGCAGACGATAACAATAACGATAACTATATTAGTGTTCACACCAGCAGACGATAACTATAACGATAACTATATTAGTGTTCACACCAGCACACGATAACTATAACGATAACTATATTAGTGTTCACACCAGCAGACGATAACTATAACGATAACTATATTAGTGTTCACACCAGCAAACTATAACAATAACGATAACTATATTAGTGTTCACACCAGCAGACGATAACTATAACGATAACTATATTAGTGTTCACACCAGCACACGATAACTATAACGATAACTATATTAGTGTTCACACCAGCAAACTATAACAATAACGATAACTATATTAGTGTTCACACCAGCAAACTATAACAATAACGATAACTATATTAGTGTTCACACCAGCAGACGATAACTATAACGATAACTATATTAGTGTTCACACCAGCACACGATAACTATAACGATAACTATATTAGTGTTCACACCAGCAGACGATAACTATAACGATAACTATATTAGTGTTCACACCAGCAAACTATAACTATAACGATAACTATATTAGTGTTCACACCAGCACACGATAACTATAACGATAACTATATTAGTGTTCACACCAGCAGACGATAACTATAACGATAACTATATTAGTGTTCACACCAGCAAACTATAACAATAACGATAACTATATTAGTGTTCACACCAGCAGACGATAACTATAACGATAACTATATTAGTGTTCACACCAGCACACGATAACTATAACGATAACTATATTAGTGTTCACACCAGCACAGGATAACTATAACGATAACTATATTAGTGTTCACACCAGCGGACGATAACTATAACGATAACTATATTAGTGTTCACACCAGCGGACGATACCTATAACGATAACTATATTAGTGTTCACACCAGCAAACTATAACAATAACGATAACTATATTAGTGTTCACACCAGCGGACGATAACTATAACGATAACTATATTAGTGTTCACACCAGCAGACGATAACTATAACGATAACTATATTAGTGTTCACACCAGCAGACGATAACTATAATGATAACTATATTAGTGTTCACACCAGCGGACGATAACTATAACGATAACTATATTAGTGTTCACACCAGCGGACGATAACTATAACGATAACTATATTAGTGTTCACACCAGCAGACGATAACTATAACGATAACTATATTAGTGTTCACACCACCGGACGATAACTATAACGATAACCATATTAGTGTTCACATCAGCGGACGATAACTATAACGATAACTATATTAGTGTTCACATCAGCGGACGATAACTATATTAGTGTTTACACCAGCAGGCGATAACTATAACGATAACTATATTAGTGTTCACACCAGCAGACGATAACTATAACGATAACTATTTTAGTGTTCACACCAGCAGACGATAACTATAACGATAACTATATTAGTGTTCACACCAGCGGACGATAACTATAACAATAACTATATTAGTGTTCACACCGGCGGACAATAACTATATTAGTGTTCACACCAGCAGACGATAACTATAACGATAACTATTTTAGTGTTCACACCAGCAGACGATAACTATAACGATAACTATATTAGTGTTCACACCAGCGGGCGATAACTATAACGATAACTATATTAGTGTTCACACCAGCGGACGATAACTATAACGATAACTATATTAGTGTCACACCAGCAGACGATAACTATAACGATAACTATATTAGTGTTCACACCAGCAGACGATAACTATAACGATAACTATATTAGTGTCACACCAGCGGACGATAACTACAACGATAACTATATTAGTGTCACACCAGCAGACGATAACTATAACGATAACTATATTAGTGTTCACACCAGCGGACGATAACTATAACGATAACTATATTAGTGTCACACCAGCAGACGATAACTATAACGATAACTATATTAGTGTTCACACCAGCAGACGATAACTATAACGATAACTTTTTTAGTGTTCACACCAGCAGACGATAACTATAACGATAACTATATTAGTGTTCACACCAGCGGACGATAACTTTAACGATAACTATATTAGTGTTCACACCAGCGGACGATAACTATAACGATAACTATATTAGTGTTCACATCAGCGGACGATAACTATAACGATAACTATATTAGTGTTCACACCAGCAAACTATAACTATAACGATAATTATATTAGTGTTCACACCAGCGGACGATAACTATAACGATAACTATATTAGTGTTCACACCAGCGGACGATAACTATAACGATAACTATATTAGTGTTCACACCAGCAGACGATAACTATAACGATAACTATATTAGTGTTCACACCAGCAGACGATAACTATAACGATAACTATATTAGTGTCACACCAGCGGACGATAACTATAACGATAACTATATTAGTGTTCACACCAGCGGACGATAACTATAACGATAACTATATTAGTGTTCACACCAGCGGACGATACCTATATTAGTGTTCACACCAGCAGACGATAACTATAATGATAACTATATTAGTGTTCACGCCAGCGGACGATTACTATAACGATAACTATATTAGTGTCACACCAGCGGACGATAACTATAACGATAACTATATTAGTGTTCACACCAGCAGACGATAACTATATTAGTGTTCACACCAGCAGACAATAACTATAATGATAACTATATTAGTGTTCACACCAGCACACGATAACTATAACGATAACTATATTAGTGTTCACACCAGCAGACGATAACTATAACGATAACTATATTAGTGTTCACACCAGCACACGATAACTATATTAGTGTTCACACCAGCAAACTATAACTATAACGATAACTATATTAGTGTTCACACCAGCATAACTATATTAGTGTTCACACCAGCAGACGATAACTATATTAGTGTTCACACCAGCAGACGATAACTATATTAGTGTTCACACCAGCGGACGATAACTATAACGATAACTATATTAGTGTTCACACCAGCAGACGATAACTATATTAGTGTTCACACCAGCGGACGATAACTATAACGATAACTATATTAGTGTTCACACCAGTAGACGATAACTATATTAGTGTTCACACCAGCACACGATAACTATATTAGTGTTCACACCAGCACACGATAACTATATTAGTGTTCACACCAGCGGACGATAACTATAACGATAACTATATTAGTGTTCACACCAGCAGACGATAACTATATTAGTGTTCACACCAGCAGACGATAACTATATTAGTGTTCACACCAGCAGACTATAACTATAACGATAACTATATTAGTGTTCACACCAGCACACGATAACTATATTAGTGTTCACACCAGCGGACGATAACTATAACGATAACTATATTAGTGTTCACACCAGCAGACGATAACTATATTAGTGTTCACACCAGCGGACGATAACTATAACGATAACTATATTAGTGTTCACACCAGTAGACGATAACTATATTAGTGTTCACACCAGCGGACGATAACTATAACGATAACTATATTAGTGTTCACACCAGTAGACGATAACTATATTAGTGTTCACACCAGCGGACGATAACTATATTAGTGTTCACACCAGCGGACGATAACTATAACGATAACTATATTAGTGTTCACACCAGCGGACGATAACTATAACGATAACTATATTAGTGTTCACACCAGCGGACGATAACTATAACGATAACTATATTAGTGTTCACACCAGCGGACGATAACTATATTAGTGTTCACACCAGCAGACGATAACTATAATGATAACTATATTAGTGTTCACGCCAGCGGACGATTACTATAACGATAACTATATTAGTGTCACACCAGCGGACGATAACTATAACGATAACTATATTAGTGTTCACACCAGCGGGCAATAACTATAACGATAACTATATTAGTGTTTACACCAGCGTATCATTTACATTTAGAAAGATTTTTAAAACTATATCTTTATCTTTATAGTTATTATCCATGGTGTCAAGGGGTCTTTAATTTTATTTCTGCATGTGTGATGTTTGAGGAACGAAGCAGACGCTCATCTTGTGTGTGTGTGTGTGTGTGTGTGTGTTAGAGCTGTCCCAGTGTGATCCAGGACATGTTCAACTCGAGGGCCCCAATGGTGTTGGGAGTGTTTTTAGGGACGGCAGGAATCATGGTGAGTCCATCTGAACACACACTGTAGTTTACATGCTCTCACATCCACACACACTGGAACCGTGTCCAGTACTGCACGCTGATCTGTGTGTGTTTGTCTGCATGTGTTCCCGCTCATCCCCAGATGTTGGCGCTGGTGTGCAGTGTGGTCTTCAGCAGACACATCTCACAGTCTCGCGCAGCTCCTACATACGTGCTCCTGACCAATCAGCCGTCGCTCCTGCTTCCTCATGCTCATGTTCCTCACGCAGCGCAGCAGATATAACTGTCTCTCGCTCGCTCTCTCTCTCTCTCTCTCTCTCTGTCTGGCAGTTGGTGGCGCTGGTGTGCAGCTCCTTTCTCTTTAAAAGTCTGAACTCGCCTGGCTACTCGACTCCATCCTACTACTAAGAGCCAATCTGACCCTCCACTCGTCTGTGTGATGGAGGGATGAACACGTCCATCGCCGCGCAGGTCGACAACCACACCTGTGTGTGTGTGTGTGTTTCCAGAATACACACCTGTGTTTAATGTTTTTTCTTGGTTATGTGAACATTCCATTTGATCATTTTGCAAACATTGTTTTAAAGGGCTCATATAATGGTACATGCACTTTTACAAGTTGATTGTACTGAAATGTGTGTTGGCAGTGCCTGTACACAACCATCATATAATGATAAAAATCTAACAAACTAAAACGGTTGCACAGATGTGTCCTCAGAGACTCCCGCTGCCACTCTTTCTCCAAAATATACCCTCAACTGTTGTCAAGGCAACACTCCACGTGCGTTGTGTCTAAACGCCAGCATAACAGAGGGGCGGAGTCAGCTAAGCTCATTATCATTTAAAGGCACATGCACTGAAACGGCGTGCTGAAAACAGAGCTGTTTTTGACCAGGTAAAATTAGTGTTTTCTTACAATACTTACAATGAGAATTTTTAATAAAAGTATATTACAAAGTTTTCATTTAGACCCTAAAGATTCATATTAACTTGTACAAAAATGGCATTATATGATCCCTTTAACGTTACTTTTGAAAACATCCCCACATCACTTGAACAACCAACTAAAATGTTTCAGAAAAAAACATTCCATGAACAATGTATAGATAATGTTTTTGTTCTAACGTTTTAAGAACATTATTAAAGACCAGACACATTTCATTTTTTTATTGCATTAATCTTCATTTTATAAACTTTTCAGTTCTGAATTCTGCATAAACACCGTCTGTTACAATTTCATCCTGAATATTTCAATTTCTTGCTTTGTTGTATACGATTAAAACATTAAAGAAATTTTCACAAACCCGTCTCAGTCGAGTGCATTTCATCAGATGTTGAGCTTGGATGGTGGTGGTGAGAGGTCAAAGGTCAGAAGTCATCACTTGGGCACATGGAACACGTCTTCAAGTGCCGGTCTGCGAAGATCCTGCTGTTCTCGGTGGGAGAGAGAGAGAACAAGATTAGATGTGGATCTGTCTTGAATTAAAGTGTTAACAAGAAAGTGTCCCGAACTTGCCAGATTGAAGGACTCCAAATATCCTCAACACATCACATTCACTTCAAACTGACATAAAATAAATATGCAGAATCTTACTTTTTCCTGCGATCAGCTGTGTGTGTGTGTGTGTGTGCAGTACACGAGTGTGGCCACTAGAGAGCAGCAGCTGTGTTACATACTCAGTGACGTCTCTTTATTTCTGTCACAAGTAACATATACACTACTACAGTATGTACTTAGACTATGTACTCAACCATCTAGGGTTTATTAGGTGATTTCCTCATCCAGCATCAGAGTCTGATAGCACTTTCCTTTGACTATGTAATTAAAACTGTGACAGTCGCGCACACTTCTTTTTCCCGGTTAATTAAGTGCATTATCCGGGTATTAGAAGTGCACCCTTTCTTGTTGGGATTTTCAGTCTGAACACACTAATCACACTATTTATACTACAAACCAGCATAGAATAGTGCATAACTATGTGAACTGGGACATACCTTGTGTGAAGGTTTCAGACCGTAAGTTCATGGCGGGCGAATGATCTACTACAAACAAACTACAGACATGACAAAGCAAACATTTAATCACTGAAATTTAATTGGCATGGTTTGGTGGTGGGTCAAAAAAAAAAAAGGATCAGTTCTATCAGAAATAGACACTATTTAATTGGTTCCACAAAATGCCAAACCACACACACAGGGTTTTGGGATATCGTTTGCGAATCATTTTCTTTTTTTTCTTCTTGATGTATTTAAATGTTCTATTTACAAGCCAGTTCACTCCAAGAACAATAAAGTTTTAATAATCGCTCTAACTCTAATAGCGAAACACCACAACTACAAGGACACAGAGGAGTGATACACATCTATATTCATCCAGCAAAAATCCTCAAACTCAAGTGCAAAACAAAGAGGAAAAACAGTACAAACCAAGAGGCAACATTCTAATCTGAAAAATGAAGCCTACCCGGAAGTGCGAAAAACTGCAATACATGTAAAATCCGCTAGAGGGAGGTCCCAAAGGGGAGCAAATCTCCATAGACCCGCATGTTAAAATGTCCGTTTTCACAGCATAAATTCATGTTTTTACAGGTTGGTCCCATGGACTTTTATTGTATTTTTCGATAGGTTCCGAGTGCCTGACAACTGTGAGGGGGGTGAATTTTTTTCTAACTCGGTAGTTTAGATCGTATTTAGATATAAAATGTATGACAAATAAGCGCGTGATTGACAGCTGATAACGGGCTGCGCCGAGTGGAATTCCTGAAATTTGACGTCTCGGCCATGATCTGACACAACACATCAGACCACCTCTGTATCCTTTCTGAACATTTGTATTTGAAATATCGTAAGATTTTCCAAGATGGCACCGCCCATACCCCCCATAAACAGCCTCAAAACCGTTCTTCAGAAAGTCTATGGGTGACGTCACAGACGCTTTGCCCATATTTTTTACAGTCTATGGTACAAACACAAATCAAAAACCCACGAGGGGGAAAACATAATAAATGAACATGAAACCAACACTGACTCTAAACATATGAACATCAACAAGGAACTGGGAAGACGTATGACAACGAACCGACAAAGACTGCATACAAGAGGAGACTTACAAAGGGAACAAATCAAGAGGGAACAGGTGGAACAACTCAAACACTAATCAGGTAACGAGGGGGAGGGATCAACAATCACAACAGCACATGGCACAACATAACAACACCCATGTGCAACACAAGACAGGACAGGCATGTGACAGACACAGAGGAATGATATCACTGGAATCACTTTCAGAGCGATTTATTTTACAGCTGATGAACGATAAAAACATTTAAAGCCAATCAGAATGAATCCTGCTGTAAAGAGATCAAGCGTTTAAAGCGGCAGATGACAGCATGTCTTCCAGCATGTTTAGAATAAACAGAACACGGGTGTGGCACTTGTTTAACACACACAACATGGAGTCCATGGAGTCTGACCCCGATCCCTCTGCTTTTAAGTAGTTCTGTAGCACAACTGACCTCGTCCTGCATGCTACAAAAACGATGGCCCAGACGATCGGTCATGCAATGGCCAGTTTTGTGGCGCTGGAGCGCCACCTCTGGCTGAATCTTGTGAAGATCAAGGACGCAGATAAGCCTTCCTCGACTCCCCAGTCTCTCCCTTGGACCTCTTTGGTCCTGCGGTGAACAGCTTCGAAATTAGCGAGCGTTACTCCCTGTACTCCCTGCCCCAATGCGGTGACCCACCGCTCGTGGCTCTCCAGCCCGTGGCCACCCGAATCCAGGCCTGGGAGAATCCAGTTGGGTCCTGGAGACGATCAAATAGTCGGTGGATCTGAAAGATGCTTATTTTCATTTACACATTCACAGACCGTTCTTGAGATTTGCGTTCAAGGGGGTGGCCTACCAATACACTGTCCTTCCGTTCTGACTGTCTCTGGCACCTCTCATGTTTCTCGAAGTGCGTGGACACAGCGCTCTCCTCCCTGAGACAGAGGGGAGTGCGTGTCCTGAATTACCTCCACAACTGGCTGGTTTTGCCTCAGTCGCAGCTCAAGGTCAAATGGCAACAGCACCTACTGCACATGCAGCCTCTCCAATTTTGGCTCAAAGCCAGTGTACCAGCCCATGCTTGGCGTCTGGAATGGCTTAGCTGATGGCTGACCATACCCCGGTGGCCGGCCAATCCCTCTCTGCCCACCATACCCCGGTGGCCCGCCAATCCCTCTCTGCCCACCATACCCCGGTGTCCGGCTAATCCCTCTCTGCCCACCATACCCCGGTGGCTGGCCAATCCCTCTCTGCCCACCATACCCCGGTGGCCGGCCAATCCCTCTCTGCCCACCATACCCCGGTGGCCGGCCAATCCCTCTCTGCCCACCATACCCCGGTGGCCGGCTAATCCCTCTCTGCCCACCATACCCCGGTGGCCGGCCAATCCCTCTCTGCCCACCATACCCCGGTGGCCGGCTAATCCCTCTCTGCCCACCATACCCCGGTGGCCGGCCAATCCCTCTCTGCCCACCATACCCCGGTGGCCGGCCAATCCCTCTCTGCCCACCATACCCCGGTGGCCGGCCAATCCCTCTCTGCCCACCATACCCCGGTGGCCGGCCAATCCCTCTCTGCCCACCATACCCCGGTGGCCGGCTAATCCCTCTCTGCCCACCATACCCCGGTGGCCGGCCAATCCCTCTCTGCCCACCATACCCCGGTGGCCGGCCAATCCCTCTCTGCCCACCATACCCCGTTGGCCGGCCAATCCCTCTCTGCCCACCATACCCCGTTGGCTGGCCAATCCCTCTCTGCCCACCATACCCCGGTGGCTGGCCAATCCCTCTCTTCCCACCATACCCCGGTGGCCCGCCAATCCCTCTCTGCCCACCATACCCCGTTGGCTGGCCAATCCCTCTCTGCCCACCATACCCCGGTGGCCCGCCAATCCCTCTCTGCCCACCATACCCCGGTGGCTGGCCAATCCCTCTCTGCCCACCATACCCCGTTGGCTGGCCAATCCCTCTCTGCCCACCATACCCTGGTGGCTGGCCAATCCCTCTCTGCCCACCATACCCCGGTGGCCGGCCAATCCCTCTCTGCCCACCATACCCCGGTGGCCCGCCAATCCCTCTCTGCCCACCATACCCCGGTGGCTGGCCAATCCCTCTCTGCCCACCATACCCCGTTGGCTGGCCAATCCCTCTCTGCCCACCATACCCCGGTGGCTGGCCAATCCCTCTCTGCCCACCATACCCCAGTGGCTGGCCAATCCCTCTCTGCCCACCATACCCCGGTGGCCCGCCAATCCCTCTCGGCCCACCATTGAGAGGGATTGGCGGGCCACCGGGGTATGGTGGGCAGTGAGGGTACTCCGGTGGCCGGCCAATCCCTCTCTGCCAGACTTGCACAGCCAAGACAGCTGTTACAGCTCTGGTACAAGTCATCTTCTATAATTTAGACGTCCCTGCTCTTCAGGAACGGGTTTCGTCTGCCTAGCCCTGTTTGACCGCTCTGAGGTCCATCCGGCTCTGGTTCAGCATTTAAACCTGACTGTTCTGGAGACTTTATCTCGTTTCTACGCAATCCTGCCCCAGTGTGGGCTCTAGGCTGCCTATCTAGAAAGCTAATATTGTTATCATTATAGTTATCATTATA
The DNA here is from genome assembly GCA_029959095.1 of Rhinichthys osculus. Classification (NCBI taxonomy): domain Eukaryota; kingdom Metazoa; phylum Chordata; class Actinopteri; order Cypriniformes; family Leuciscidae; genus Rhinichthys; species Rhinichthys osculus. The sequence goes on along the minus strand of JARWKJ010000002.1, from coordinate 68,088,350 downwards.
CTTATCAATATATTCATATTCATTCACATGTTCTTAATTGTTTAAATGATTTCATGCAAGTAATTTCTGATTACATCTTGATTACAGATTTGCCTACCATCGTCAGTGCCAACCACGTAATGTTCATTGGTTTTTTAAATAAATGTGATTCATATATTTTTCAACTATTAATTGAAATAATAATAATAATAATATAATAATAATGATGATGTTATGCTTGAAACAGCCAGCAGATGGAATGACCTCGAGGATGGAGGATGTGACGCAGTGTGTGAAGCCCTTCATCTGTGGGACGGAGTGTGTGTCAGTGTGTGTGAAGTGTGTGAGGGTGCGGCGGCTGGTGACTCATGTCATGTTGAGTTGCCTGGCAACTGCAGTTGTTTTCTTTTAAGCTCAAGAAAAACGTCGGGATGTCATTCACAGACAGAGACCCATATAGTTGTTCTTTCTATAAAATATGAATAAATAATCAGTATGCTGAATTATGCATATAATTATAAGATGAAGATGAACATTAGTAACCTTGCATAAAGTTTTTTAATAGTAGTAGCTCAGGTTGCTTTACAAACAAGTCAAAAGAAAAACGTGTGTGAGATGGACGAGAGCCGTTTGAAAGTGAGAGAGAGAGAGTGTGTGTGTCTATGTGTGTGTGTGTGTGTGTGTGTGTGTGTGTGTGTGTGTGTGTGTGTGTGTGCGTGTGTGAACATGCGAGTATGAGAACTGAAATATGGGAGCGTCCAAAACATTCCCATCTGGATTTCAACACAAACACTCAACAATAAACAGCATTTCGAAACACTGTCTGATGTTCCTCACACACTCACAGAAGGTGGATATCAGGATATCAATCAGGAGATGATTGAATAAAGATCATAACGGATTATACACATGGTTGTTGCAGGACTTTTTTGTTCTTACACAAAGACGTTATTGTGAGTGCGCACGCGCGCATGTGTGTGTGTGTTCTGGCGCTCAGGTGAGGTTGTATCTGTCCTGCAGGTGAAATCTGGTTGGACAACATTTCTAAATTCTCTCGTCTTCTCGTTAGGGTGTGTGTCTGTCACACAGGGTGTGTGTGTGTGTGTGTGTGTGTGTGTATTTACTCACTGAGAATCACAGAAACACATTTCACAAAAAACCTAAAGCAAAGACCGAAAACAACAGGAATAATTGAAGTGTTTGGTGTTTTTATGGATCCGGGCAACACATATCCAAGCCTTCTTTCAACATCTCACCAACTTATTCATAATCATATTATAAACTCAAAACTCCTCATCTCATTTGAATACATCAGTTAAAATTACACTATTTTTCACTATTTTAGACAATACTGAAAAGCTTTTTCAAACTTTTTCTGAAGCTAACTGAACTCTGGCATCTAGAGACTCTCATTAGAATAATATCTGTCAAACTGTTTTCCAGACTGATTTCTAATATCTATTTCTAATAATTGTTTTCGGACATATAAAGACATTTGACCAGTTTCTCAGTAAACGTTTGGTCGGTCCTTATCAAAAAGATCTGGTTTAATCAAATCATAAATGACAGCTTCAGGCATTTTGACCCGTTGGACTGAATCGCATGTAAAGCTCATTGAATCTGATCCACATTTAACAATAATGATCATCATTTTCTACAGTTATTAGAGGATATCAGTGGCGACTCCATCATGTGTCTTGTGTCCTGATTTTAAATCCAGCATTAAAGCTTTCAGTGGTTGATGTGAGTGATGGTCTGTAAGAGGGCGTAGACTCATAGACTCAATACAGGACAATATTTACCAATGAATCACACAGAGAGAACAGGGTTATGAGGAAGGTGTGTATGTGTGTGTGTGTGTGTGTGTGTGTGTGTGTGTGTGTGTGTGTGTGTGTGTGTGTGTGAGAGTGAGAGAGAGAGAGAGAGAGAGAGAGAGAGAGAGAGAGAGAGAGAGAGAGAGAGAGAGAGAGAGAGATTGGTGTTATCAGTTACACAAAGTTTTCACAGAGCCGGGGGAAAAGGGCTTGTCAGGACCTTCCTAAACGCCACACCCTTTGAGAAAGAGAAACACTACAGGAATTAGAGTGAGGGGGCGGTGCCAGGGGGAGGGGCCAGCTAGAGAGTGGCTGAAGGGATAGTTCAGGGAATGGGCAGTAATGAGAGTGAGGGGGCGGAGTCAGGGGCGGGGCCTGTTAGAGAGAGGCTGGTGGGAGAGGTGAGAGTAAAGGCAGTAATGAGAGTGAGGGGGCGGGGTCGGGGGCGGGGCCTGTTAGAGAGAGGCTGGTGGGAGAGGTGAGAGTAAAGGCAGTAATGAGAGTGAGGGGGCGGGGTCAGGGGCGGGGCCTGTTAGAGAGAGGCTGGTGGGAGAGGTGAGAGTAAAGGCAGTAATGAGAGTGAGGGGGCGGGGTCAGGGGCGGGGCCTGTTAGAGAGAGGCTGGTGGGAGAGTAAAGGCAGTAATGAGAGTGAGGGGGCGGGGTCAGGGGCGGGGCCTGTTAGAGAGAGGCTGGTGGGAGAGTAAAGGCAGTAATGAGAGTGAGGGGGCGGGGTCAGGGGCGGGGCCTGTTAGAGAGAGGCTGGTGGGAGAGTAAAGGCAGTAATGAGAGTGAGGGGGCGGAGTCAGGGGCGGGGCCTGTTAGAGAGAGGCTGGTGGGAGAGGTGAGAGTAAAGGCAGTAATGAGATTGAGGGGGCGGGGTCAGGGGCGGGGCCTGTTAGAGAGAGGCTGGTGGGAGAGTAAAGGCAGTAATGAGATTGAGGGGGCGGGGTCAGGGGCGGGGCCTGTTAGAGAGAGGCTGGTGGGAGAGTAAAGGCAGTAATGAGAGTGAGGGGGCGGGGTCAGGGGCGGGGCCTGTTAGAGAGAGGCTGGTGGGAGAGTAAAGGCAGTAATGAGAGTGAGGGGGCGGAGCCTGTTAGAGAGCGGCTGGTGGGAGAGTAAAGGCAGTAATGAGATTGAGGGGGCGGGGTCAGGGGCGGGGCCTGTTAGAGAGAGGCTGGTGTGAGAGGTGAGAGTAAAGGCAGTAATGAGAGTGAGGGGGCGGGGTCAGGGGCGGGGCCTGTTAGAGAGAGGCTGGTGGGAGAGTAAAGGCAGTAATGAGAGTGAGGGGGCGGAGTCAGGGGCGGGCCTGTTAGAGAGAGGCTGGTGGGAGAGTAAAGGCAGTAATGAGAGTGAGGGGGCGGGGTCAGGGGCGGGGCCTGTTAGAGAGAGGCTGGTGGGAGAGGTGAGAGTAAAGGCAGTAATGAGATTGAGGGGGCGGGGTCAGGGGCGGGGCCTGTTAGAGAGAGGCTGGTGGGAGAGTAAAGGCAGTAATGAGAGTGAGGGGGCGGAGTTAGGGGCGGGGCCTGTTAGAGAGAGGCTGGTGGGAGAGGTGAGAGTAAAGGCAGTAATGAGAGTGAGGGGGCGGGGTCAGGGGCGGGGCCTGTTAGAGAGAGGCTGGTGGGAGAGGTGAGAGTAAAGGCAGTAATGAGAGTGAGGGGGCGGAGTCAGGGGCGGGCCTGTTAGAGAGAGGCTGGTGGGAGAGGTGAGAGTAAAGGCAGTAATGAGAGTGAGGGGGCGGGGTCAGGGGTCAGGGGCGGGGCCTGTTAGAGAGAGGCTGGTGGGAGAGGTGAGAGTAAAGGCAGTAATGAGAGTGAGGGGGCGGAGTCAGGGGCGGGGCCTGTTAGAGAGAGGCTGGTGGGAGAGGTGAGAGTAAAGGCAGTAATGAGATTGAGGGGGCGGGGTCAGGGGCGGGGCCTGTTAGAGAGAGGCTGGTGGGAGAGTAAAGGCAGTAATGAGAGTGAGGGGGCGGAGTCAGGGGCGGGGCCTGTTAGAGAGAGGCTGGTGGGAGAGTAAAGGCAGTAATGAGAGTGAGGGGGCGGAGTCAGGGGCGGGGCCTGTTAGAGAGAGGCTGGTGGGAGAGTAAAGGCAGTAATGAGAGTGAGGGGGCGGAGTCAGGGGCGGGGCCTGTTAGAGAGAGGCTGGTGGGAGAGGTGAGAGTAAAGGCAGTAATGAGAGTGAGGGGGCGGGGTCAGGGGCGGGGCCTGTTAGAGAGAGGCTGGTGGGAGAGGTGAGAGTAAAGGCAGTAATGAGAGTGAGGGGGCGGGGTCAGGGGCGGGGCCTGTTAGAGAGAGGCTGGTGGGAGAGGTGAGAGTAAAGATCTCCAGTCGACACAGATCTCCTCTGGAAGTGTGCAGTTGCTCTCCTCCTGTGATCGGCCTTCTGTTATTCAGGTAAGATCTGAAACTCTTCTCAGTCTCTCTACTCCTCCGCTCGGGAGCTCTGGGGGGATTCCAGGCTTCAGAACACTAGTTAAGAGAGTGTGTGTGCGTGTGTGTTGGTGTGTGTGAGCATGTGTCATGCTGAGAGGAGTGTGTTCGGTCAGCGAGAGCCAGAGCTGATGTTCTTCTGTGTGATATATGGGAAATCTTGAGAAACATGGGAATTGGAGCGCCTGAAGTGGGACAGATGGGAAGAGAGGAGGGAGGCTTCTTTAAGGAGTGGCATTTCTGTGCAATGCTGAAGACATGTTTCAACCCATAGAGCTGTGACAACAGTTGATCCGCTCATTCATACCTGCTGAACACACACACACCCTCTGAACAGGGCGGGTTCACACTGGCCTCATCTGCTGCTGTTGAAATGTGCTGAGCCTAATCTCAGTGAGTTTATCTGTGTGTGTTTCTCTCTGTCTGTCAGTCATGTTGGAGTTACTCGCTGCCATCTTCGTCCTCCACCTCGGCTGCATCGCTCTGCTGCTGGCCGCCACCATCCATAACGTGAGTTACACACACCAGTGGCGGTTCTAGCCCATTTCAACTGGGGGGGCCAAGCTGGGGCCAGTTGTACTGTTAGAGGGGCCAGTTACATTTAGACCTTATTGTTGTCATATCATTTTCTGCACTGCTGCAGGCATTAACAGGCAAAATACCGCGTTTATAATCATTCAACAATGTATTTGCATTTCCATTATATTTTTACATTTGCATTACATATTCAGTATTAGTCACAGTAACTGTAATAGACATGATGTCCTTCTTTCTCTTCATTTTGAGAACTATAGAGCAAAAGCAATGGGGACCAAGAAGCTTATTAATTAATATACTGAAAATAACTGACTTGATATGTCTAACCGTTTACAGGGTTCCTGCACACTTTTTAAAGTCAAATTTAAGGCTTTTCAAGACCTAAAGAAATCAAAATTAATACCGTACATTAGGGGTGTGCAATATTGACAAAAATATATTTCAATATTTTCAACATTTTGTTAATAATTAGATAATATTTTACTGATTGTGTTTGTGTGCTGGTGCCATGGCTGGTTTAGGCCTGTTGTTGACAGCTGACTCACGAAGATATTAATTTTTTCATATTCTATGCAGTGGTCAGTTCACAGCAGTGACAGAAATACAAAATTTAATTAAGGGGCAATATTTGCCACCTTAAATTGATTTCCAGGGGCATTTTCACCTATATATGGACATTTTTTCTAAACTTATTTAGAGTTATGCATCACCTTTTATGTCAAATACTAGCATTCAAATTATACAGTAATTATGCTTATTTATACAATAATACTTAATTATGCAATAATTATACAGTACCACTGTTACCAGTCAAATTAATTAATTCAATCAAAATCCATCTTTGCAGTGCAGAGGTGACACAGAAGTGGCATTAATATATTTACACTCCATTTACAATTTCATAAATAAAGCTATGAGATTTTTTTAAAATCAATATTTAAAAATGAAATTATTTCTAATTTTAACGTTTTAATTAAAGGATACTTTAAATATGAAACTAAAACCGCCAGTAGGCGGCGGCAAGTCCCTGTAAGAGGGATTCATTCATTCAACCGATTTGTTCAAACGGCTGATTTATTCGGGAAAGAAGCAAGTGATTCGTTCAAAACGCGGATTTCAGTCAATAAATAATCGCTGTGTTGCATTGAGACTCACTACGGTTTCATTATGAAATTCTAGTCGGCGAAATAAAGGGAAAACAAACAATATTGACAATATTGTGTCTAAAAAGTAACTCCCAATGTTAACTTATTGTTAATTTAACTGTTGTATAACATCAATATCACAGTTGCAATTGTGCACGGGAAAACGGCACTCTTGCTGATGTGATATTCTAATATAAGAACATAATATGATATAAATATAAGACAAAAACTAATTTGGGGACATAGCCTATATGAACTGCACACAGCAGTGAAAGGACGATAGACAAATGCGATGTCAGCTCACAGTGCCTCGTACATAGTTAAAACAATGATTACAATATCATAATAGACAATACACATCGCACACCCCATACGCACATAAAGAATGAACTTACAACTGAACTGACATTTACCAACTTTCTCCTTCTCTCCTCTCTCGCGTGCAGGAGACAGGCGTTATTCTGCCGCGATTCCCGCGAATGTGATGCGAATTGTCACGTGAAAATGCAAATCCACAAATATAGAAAAATAAAAAATAATACGCATACAACGATAGCAAAAAACAGTTTTGTAAAAATTATTTCAAACTCCACATTTAGGGGGGCTACAAGGGGGGCCAAGCTTTTTGTCACAGGGGCACGGGCCCCCCTGGCCCCCCCTCTAGAACCGCCACTGTCACACACACTCCGAGCAGGCGAGGGCCTTCACACACACACACACACACACACACACACACGCTTAATTATTCATCTGCTTACTACATTAGATTTAGTTTTCATCTTCAGTTCAGGAACATGCGTCAGTAACAGACTCTGTGTGCGATTTAGCGTCAGCAGTGTTTGGAAACTGAGAGAAAATGAAGCACAAAATGAAGTATTGAGGAAATGTGTTACATGACAGAGCAATATTGATATGATCCACGATCACACTAAAGTTCAAGCTTCTTGTAAAGTTGAAGCTTCTTGTGTGTGTGTGTGTGTGTGTAGGCCTGGTGGATGACCAACACTGTGTCCACTGATATCTGGGGTCGCTGGACTCTGGAACACGGCGGACAGTGGAACTACACTAAGATTCCTGACTACTATCCCAAAGGTCTGAACACACACATATTCATCAGTTCAGTCATTGATCTGAGTCACAACAACAGTCACACACACACACACACACACACACACACACACACACACACACACACACACACACACACACACACACACACACACACACACACACACACACACACACACACACACACACACACACACACACACTCTGTGAGAGTTTGCCAATCACTCATTCCTCTCTCATTTTAAAGGCCAAACGTGTTCCGAATGGCTGGGACTTTATTTTGTGGTGCAGTATTTTCAGCAGTATTTGTAGACTTCACTGTTTCTACGTTTAGTAACACTAGTAATATTTCAAAAGCTGGATCAGATGTATGAAGAGCTGACAAACACGTGTTCTTTAATGCTTCATCCACTCACAGCAATAGGCCGTCAGAAGCTGCTGTTGAGTTTCTAATTCACTCTGAGAAACAACGTTTCCGTGTTCTATGTGGAGCCCTAGTGTTCTTGGCTCAATATCAAAGAACCCAAAAAGCTTCCATATACTGTAAGAAGAAATGTCGTAAATGATTATTTACATGATTCATGGGTTATTTCCAGTGTTGGGGAAAGTTTTAACTTACATTTAACTTACTTAGTTACTTTTTATGGAAAGTTATGTTAAACGTTACGTTAGCGTTGCTTTTTCTCACCTGGGCTGGGCTTGCGTGTTGTTTTAAATAACAAAATAATCATTCTTGAAATAGTATTTTTGGTGAACATAAAGGCTGAAGGAAATGCTAAATCAGTCAATAAATAGGAAAAAAAAGTAACTTATTTAAAAAAAGTAACTCAGATGTTTTGTTGTGAATTTAAAAGTAGCGTTACTTTACTTGTTACTTGAATAGAGTAACCAGATTATGTAAGTTGCATTACTTGTAATGCGTTACACCCAACACTGGTTATTTCAATATATTTCTTTAGAAAAAAGTATGTTTATGAACTTTTTAAAAATGCAATTAAACACAATAAATGAATTAAAAATAAATGTTCTCTACATGCAGCACCTGACGGAATCTTTTGAGGCTGTAAACAGAAGCGTGTGTGTGAAAAAGTCATAAATGTTTAACTGTAGCTCACACACTCATGTGCAGTGTTGTGGCTAACTCATTACAAGTAACTTGTATTTTTGTAACTTGTACTTTTTCAAGTAATCTGATACTACTCTAGTAGATTTTCAACATAATATCTAAGTTACTTTTCAAATAAATGACGCTAGTTACTTTTTCACATTTATTGACTGACAGCTCTCCTGTCCCCATGTTGAGAGAAATAAAGTGAGGAGGTGTGTGTGTGTGTGTGTGTGTGTGTGTGTGTGTGTGTGTGTGTGTGTGTGTGTGTGTGTGTGTGTGTGTGTGTGTGAACATGATGGTTATTGTAATTCTAGACTAAATGTGAACATGCATTTACTCGTCTCACTTACAAGAAAACATTCAGTATTCCTCAAAATGATTAAAAACAGTAACATGCAATCTCAGAATTTTACGCAAACTTTTATAATTAACTAGATTAAATGACAGAAATATACTTTATGTATTTAATCTCACTTTATTAACCAATGTCTTTGCTGCTGACCTTCAATGATCGAATTCAACCATACTAATAAGCAACAATGACTAGATTTAGAAATAAGTGTGTTGAACTTCCGTCTCCTGCATCCTATTGTTCTATAATCCAGAATAACAGCAGCTGAAAGATTTGTTTGAGCGGTGCCTCTACTGTACTCTACTGTACTCTACTGTACTCTACTGCACTCTACTGTACTCTACTGTACTCTACTGTCCTCTACCTCTACTGTACTCTACTGTACTCTACTGTGCTCTACTGTACTCTACTGTACTCTACTGTACTCTACAGTACTCTACTGTACTCTACCTCTACTGTACTCTACTGTACTCTACTGTACTCTACCTCTACTGTACTCTACTGTACTCTACCTCTACTGTACTCTACTGTACTCTACCTCTACTGTACTCTACCTCTACTGTACTCTACTGTACTCTACCTCTACTGCACTCTACTGTACTGTACTGTACTCTACCTCTACTGCACTCTACTGTACTCCACTGCACTCTACTGTACTCTACTGTACTCTACCTCTACTGTACTCTACTGTACTCTACCTCCACTGTACTCTACTGTACTGTACTGTACTCTACCTCTACTGCACGATACTGTACTCCACTGCACTCTACTGTACTCTACTGTACTCTACCTCTACTGTACTCTACTGTACTCTACTGTACTCTACCTCTACTGCACGATACTGTACTCCACTGCACTCTACTGTACTCTACTGTACTCTACCTCTACTGTACTCCACTGCACTCTACTGTACTCTACTGTACTCTACCTCTACTGTACTCTACTGTACTCTACCTCTACTGTACTCTACCTCTACTGTACTCTACCTCTACTGCACTCTACTGTACTCCACTGCACTCTACTGTACTCTACCTCTACTCTACCTCTACTGTACTCTACTGTACTCTACTGTACTCTACTGTACTCTACCTCTACTGTACTCTACTGTACTCTACCTCTACTGTACTCTACTGTACTCCACTGCACTCCACTGTACTCTACTGTACTCTACCTCTACTGTACTCTACTGTACTCTACTGTACTATACTGTACTCTACTGTACTATACTGTACTCTACTGTACTCTACTGTACTCTACCGCACTCTACTGTACTCTATCTCTACTGTACTCTACTGTACTGTACTCTACCTCTACTGTGCTCTACTGCACTCTACTGTACTCTATCTCTACTGTACTATACTGTACTCTACTGTACTCTACCTCTACTGTACTCTACTGTACTCTGCTGTACTCTACCTCTACTGTACTCTACTGTACTCTACTGTACTCTACTGTACTCTACTGTACTCTACCTCTACTGTACTCTACTGTACTCTACTTTACTATACTGTACTCTACCTCTACTGTGCTATACTGTACTCTACCTCCAATGTACTCTACTGCACTCTACTGTACTCTACTGTACTCTACTGTACTCTACCTCTACTGTACTCTGCTGTATTCTACTGTACTCTACTGTACTCTACTGTATTCTACTGTACTCTACCTCTACTGTACTCTACTGTACTCTACGGTACTCTACTGTACTCTACCTCCACTGTACTCTACTGTACTCTACTCCACCTCTACTGTACTCTGCCTCTACTGTACTCTACTGTACTCTGCCTCTACTGTGCTCTACTGTACTCTACTGTACTCTGCCTCTACTGTACTATACTGTACTCTGCCTCAACTGTACTCTACTGTACTCTACTCTACTGTACTCTTCCCCTACTGTACTCTTCTGTTCTCTACTGTACTCTACTGTACTCGACTGTACTCTACTGCACTCTACTGTACTCTGCTGTACTCTACTGTACTCTTCCTCTACTGTACTCTTCTGTTCTCTGCTGTACTCTACTGTACTCTACTGTACTCTTCCTCTACTGTACTCCGCTGTACTCTACTGTACTCCACCTTTACTGTACTCTACCTCTACTGTACTCTACTGTACTCCACCTCTACTGTACTCTACTGTACTGTACTCTATTGTACTCTACTGTACTCTACTCTACTGTGCTCTATTGTGCTCTACTGTACTCTACTGTACTGTACTCTATTGTACTCTACTGTACTCTACTGTACTGCACTCTACTGTACTCTACTGTACTCTACTGTACTCTGCTGTACTCTGCTGTACTCTACTGTACTCTACTGTACTCTACTCTACTCTTCCTCTACTGTACTCTTCTGTTCTCTGCTGTACTCTACTGTACTCTACTGTACTCTACTGTACTCTTCCTCCACTGTACTCTGCTGTACTCTACTGTATTCTACTGTACTCTACTGTACTCCACTGTACTCTACCTCTACTGTGCTCTACTGTACTGTACTCTATTGTACTCTACTGTACTCTACTGTACTGTACTCTACTGTACTCTACTGTACTGTACTCTATTGTACTCTACTGTACTCTACTGTACTGTACTCTACTCTACTGTACTCTACCTCTACTGTACTCTACTGTGCTCTACTTTACTCTACCTCTAATGTACTCTATTGTGCTCTACTGTACTCTACTGTACTGTACTCTATTGTACTCTACTGTACTCTATTGTACTGTGCTCTATTGTACTCCACTGTACTCTACTGTACTGTACTCTACTGTACTGTACTCTACTGTACTGTACTCTACTGTACTCAACTGTACTGTGCTCTATTGTACTCTACTGTACTCTACTCTACTGTACTGTACTGTACTGTACTGTACTCTACTGTACTGTACTGTACTGTACTGTACTCTACTGTACTCTAATGTGCTGTACTGTACTCTACCTCTACTGTACTCTACTGTACTCTACTCTACTGTACTGTACTCTACTGTACTCTACTTTACTGTACTGTACTGTACTCTACTGTACTCTACCTCCACTGTACTCTACTGTACTGTACTGTACTCTACCTCTACTGTACTCTACTGTACTCTACTGTACTCTACTGTACTCTACTGTACTCTACCTCTACTGTACTCTACTGTACTCTACCTCTACTCTACTGTACTGTACTCTACCTCTACTCTACTCTACTGTACTGTACTGTGCTCTACTGTACTCTACTGTACTCTACCTCTACTCTACTCTACTCTACTGTACTGTACTGTACTCTACTGTACTCTACTGTACTCTACCTCTACTCTACTCTACTGTACTGTACTGTACTCTACTGTACTCTACTGTACTCTACCTCTACTCTACTCTACTGTACTGTACTGTACTCTACTGTACTCTACTTTACTGTACTGTACTGTACTGTACTCTACTGTACTCTACTGCACTCTACCTCTACCGTACTCTACTCTACTGTACTGAACTGTACTCTACTGTACTCTACTTTACTGTACTGTACTGTACTCTACTGTACTCTACTGTACTCTACTGTACTCTACATCTGCTGTACACTACTGTACTGCACTCCACTGTACTCTACTGTACTCAACTGTACTCTACATCTACTGTACACCACTGTACTGTACTCTACTGTACTCTACTGTACTCTACATCTACTGTACACTACTGTACTGTACTCTACTGTACTCTACTGTACTGTACTCTACTGTACTATACCTCTACTGTACTCTACTGTACTATACCTCTACTGTACTCTACTGTACTGTACTCTACTGTACTCTACTGTACTCTACTGTACTCTACTGCACTCTACTGTATTCTACTGTACTCTACTGCACTGCACAGGAGTAAATCTGCATTTCCTTCAGCCTGAGGCTTATTCACTTCACTTCTGGTGTGAAAGGGCCTTAACATTTTCCAAAAACAAACAAGCAAGTTCAACACAGGTGAGAAAAAGTAACACAAAAGTAATGTAACGCATTACTTTCCATTAAAAGTAACTAAGTAACGCAATTAGTTACTTTTTTTGGGAATGAGGCAATATTGTAATGCATCACTTTTAAAAGTAACTTTCCCTAACACTGCATGTTGATGTTTCAGCTCAGACACTCACGTGTGTGTGTGTGTGTGTGTGTGTGTGTGTGTGTGTGTGTGTGTGTGTGTGTGTGTGTGTGTGTTGTGTTGATGTTTCAGCTCAGACACTCACGTGTGTGTGTGTGTGTGTGTGTGTGTGTTGTGTTGATGTTTCAGCTCAGACACTCACGTGTGTGTGTGTGTGTGTGTGTGTGTGTGTGTGTGTGTGTGTGTGTGTGTGTTGTGTTGATGTTTCAGCTCAGACACTCACGTGTGTGTGTGTGTGTGTTGTGTTGTGTTTCAGAGTACCTGCAGGCGGTTCAGGCCAGCTCTGTGCTCGCGTGTATCTTCTGCATCCTGGGCCTGTTCGTGTTCGTGGCTCAGCTCTACACACTACCTAAAGGAAGACGCTTTGTGTTCACTGGAGTCTTCCAGCTGCTGGCCTGTGAGTGACGCACACACACACACACACACACACACTCACACACACACACACACACACACACACACACACACACACACACACACACACACTCACTCACTGCTTGTGTTCCTCAGTTCTGTGCATCATGATCGCGGCCTCCATCTACACAGAGATCTTCCATAAGAACGAAGCGAACGGCTGGTACGGAGCCTCCTTCGTCCTGGCCTGGATCTCCGTCTGCCTCACCTTCCTCTCCTGCGTCACCTACTTCATCCTGCGCAAGAAAACTGCGTGAAGAACAACACACACACACACACACACACACACTCAAAGACTACATGACAAACACACACACTCTCCATCAGCAGATGTTTAGACGCTCGTGTTGTTTTTATCCTCTGGTCTCAGGCTGCGCTCGAGTGTTTCCAGCATCAGCGTATGATTATATAGAGGAAGACACACAGAGTCTAAATCACTCGGCATTTCTCACATCCAGCCCCAGAAACACATGGCTGATTCTGTAGATTACCTCAAAACACTTCTGCAAGCTGTTTGTTTCATGTTAAAACATTTATCATGTGTCCTGAAGATCTGATCCAGGCTTTAGTCACTTCGGATTTGGTCAATTTAAGCATTTAATTGTTGGTCTCTGCAAAATGTAATTCCCATCACAACATGAAATAACTGATTTGAATTAAATATGGCTTTTTATTTTATTTTGTACAAGAAATCACTTCATCACAATTAATAAGACCCAC
>JARWKJ010000002.1:67987159-68069659 GCA_029959095.1 Rhinichthys osculus | reverse complement strand
TCCTTCATTTATTTTGTGTTCTGTCAAGTCCTACTCTTTTTCGACTTCCAAAGGACACAAGGAAAACTCAAATTTCCGACTCAATCACTTTTATTTTTATTTTGGTTTGTCAGTTGATTGTGCTGTTCAGCAAATTAGGTTGTAAACCTTTAAAGACAGAGAACAAAAGTTACCATTTTATTCAAACATTAATGCATTTTAAATTAATTAACCACTTAAGCCTTTTAGATGGAATAAAGAAATGATTTCATTAATCTTCCAAATATGTTTGTAAAGTTAACATTTTACCACTTTTAACTTTATGCCATCCTTTTTTTATCTTATACTCCTAATTTTTCAAACTCAATGTAATATTATTTTAGCACAAACACAAAATAAATGAAGGAAATGCTGCAATGTGTTACATCTACACAGCAGTTAAACATAGCTCAAACATATTCAGCACAAACACCATGAAAGTAAATAAACATATTACAGACCATTGGCGTCTTTGGACTGAACCTACGAGTGAACTTGGAGCCTCTTCTCTCTAAAGTTTGTTTTTTCTGACTGACTGAGAACCTCCATGCTTTTTCAGGTGCTCCAAATCAGGTGACAAGCAGCTGGTTTGCTGGTGCACTCTGGGAAGTGTAGTTCTTTCATAATCACTCCTGAGATTCAGCTCAACACTTCGGGATCGGGGCGAGATTTGAGGCAGTAAATAGTAACTTGGACAAGTTCTTGATTCGCCCTGCTGATCTCTCTGGAGCTGGTCTTTCTCTTGCAGGAGATGACACAGTGACTCTCGCTCGGTTTCAGTCGTTTGAGTGACAGAGGAAATCTCATGCAGACGGCATCTAAGATGAACAATCTCTTTGCGGTATCTTTTCAAGAGCGTGCCTTCAGAGACCTCTGTGACGCGAGGGTCGTTCTTCATGCGCCTCGAAGCACTAGCAAACTGTAAAGTGCAGACGCCAGATCGCTTTGGTCAGATCAGCCACATACACGTTTTTGTGGTTCCCTTCACGGATCTCCAGAGGCCTTCTCTTCGAGCTGTCGCAGAGCAGATCTGTGACCGTCTCATTAGAGATTTCCACATAACTCACACGCAGGAGAAACTCCTTCTTCGGAAAGTTTTTAATAGTTTTGAAGACGTCAGCCATGGCGAGAGGAATCACTCCAGGTTTATGCTTACTTCCCATCATGGAGAAAGTCTTTCCGGATGACGTCTGTCCATAGGCGAATATCGTTATAGCCTTTGACTGCAGACATGACCAGGGACATGGCGATGTCCTGGTAGAGCTGAGCGGTGGTCTCCGCAGCGCTGAACACTCTGTCGAAGCTGAAGCTCTTGGTTGGAGCGCCATCTTTGTCCAGCTGATGGTAGGCCTGTTTATCGGCTCTCCAGAAGAGCTGCACTGGCTCTGAACTCTTAGACTCCTCCCTTTCAGGCCTGATCCGATCGATGACAAACTTGTACTCCGGTCATGTTCGCTGCGGTTATGGTTAAATTATGGAGCCATCCGGTTCAACTGAAGTTAAGAAAATTCAACTCTTGGAGAGTGTGGATGACAAAATCTCAAAAGACCTCAGACTTTCAACCTACACCACTGCCAATGAAATGTTCAGAGTCCTGGAGAACAGATATGGAAATAAGTCAACCATCACAGTGGAAATCCTTGAAGTGCTGGAGAAGATGGCCACATGTGAAAGGGAACCAGCCAAGAAAGGTAATTGACCTCATACAGTCAGTAGAGAAGGCCCTAGTGGATCTCACAGAGTTAGGAAACTCTGGAGCCATAAATAACCCTCTGGTAATTAAAACCAAGTTGCCTGACTTTATTAAAAGAGATTGGGTGATGTTCATGGTTGAGCCCAGAAACAATGTCAGATCAGACAACCAATTTATCATGCTCTTGAAGTTCTTGAAAAGCCAAGAAGAAATACTAGAAAGACTCGAACAACTCAGAACTGTGGAGAAATCAGATCGATCAGAAAAGAGGTACATTTACATTTATTCATTTAGCAGACGCTTTTATCCAAAACGACTTACAAATGAGAACAATAGAAGCAGTTAAACTAACAGTAGGACAACAATACGTAAGTGCTATAACCCCTCTCAGTTTAATTTTAGTGCAGGTTTTTTTTTTTTTTTTTTTTAGAATAGAAGAGAAGAGAAAGTGTTAATTCTACTGAATCAAGTGCTGCCGAAAAAGATATGTCTTCAGCAGTTTCTTGAAAGTGGCTACTGACTCAGAAGCTCTGGTTGAGTTAGGCAGATCATTCCACCAACAGGGAACAGCCATGGTAAAGGTCCGAGAAAGAGATGTTGTGCCTCTTTGAGATGGTACCACAAGACGACATTCGCTAGCAGAGCGCAGGTTTCTGGATGGCACATAAGTCTGAAGTAATGAGTTTAGGTAAGAGGGAGCAGTGCCAGTGGTTGTTCTGTAGGCTAACGTCAGAGGTATGACAGAAGGATTGCCTCAACAAAAACCACAAAGAAAGAAGAGCTTGATGAGGTATGTGGTGTCTGTAGTGATAGTGGGCACAACAACAAAATATTCTTCTGTAGAAAGTTAAAAAAAAACTTAAGCTAACTGAAAAGACAGCTGTATTGAGAAAGCTGGGACCATGCAGAAAATGTCTCAGATGCCAGGAGAAGGATGGTTACTGCAGAGACACTTTCCTATGCAGAAATAAAGACTGTAAAAGGGACGGTGGTGCCCCAGAGACCAGATTTGTCAATGTCAGCCTCTTGCTGTTCATCAAGACTTGCTTCCTTATTCTCAGTCTTAATGTCAGCCTCCAGTCCAATCCTGTAGTCATCATTGGCATCGAGCATCTTTCTGAAACAGTCTGAAAGCTTTGTGAATTCCTCCTTTAACTCCATTTGAAGCATGCTGCTTGCTCCTCTTGAAATGAAGTTGGCTTGTCTGGTGAAGCTGCTTTTTGCAGTGGTCCTCTCCTTTCTGAGTTGCTGGACCGACTTCCCCAGAACATCTTCCGCCATCTTGACCTCATCTGCGTCAACAGCTTATTTCTGGACCTGAAGCCGTTTATCCTCAGGGCCAGGCCGCTCCGCGTGGTTTACAACTATCAAACAGAAGGGAGCAATTATTGTTAGAAAAGCATTCCAAGAGGGAGGGGGTGGGAAACTAACCCAAGAAACCGGGGACCAACCTCTCTCAGAAAGCCTCAGAGAAGAAGCCATACAACTTTTTGAAGAATATGTGCAGCTTGGACAGATGAGATTCCACAGGAGCCTCACACCAGCTGGCTGGAAAGGGAAACCTTGGGGCATCACATTCTCTGATGGAAGTGACAAAACCTATGGAGCTGTGATGTTCTTAAGATGGGAGACAAGTCAAGGCACTGTAGTTCGATTCGTTGAATCAAAAGCCAAACTGACACCCCTGGATCAAAAGGGAGGAGCTGTAAAAGCTGAGATCTGTGATGCTGTTTTTGCAGCCAGGATCAGGAAGTATGTGGAAAAGCATGCACGAATGAAGATCGAGAGATGGTTCCATCTACTTGACAGTCAAACAGTCTTGGGAGCCATTCAAAGAGCCAGTTATGGGTACAAAACCTTCTTTGCAAATAGAGTGGGTGAAATCCAGAAGGCTGGACTAGTGCAAGACTAGTGGTGGATCCTTGGAGATCTAAACATAGCTGACATCATAACAAGAGGGGGCGCTCCTGGAGATTTGAAGGAGAATTCCATATGGCAAAATGGACCAGAGTTCCTGAAGTGGCCCGTGGAGAAATGGCCTATAAAATCAGCTGGAGAGGTTGCAGCTCAAGTCAGAGAAAGTGTAAACAAGCTCCAGAGGAAAGCATTCTCAGGTGCATTAACAAGAGCTCAAGCAAGGAGTCAGCAGAAAGAAGACCTACAAGGCACCCAGGAAAGTCCAAAGAGTGAAGCTCAAGAGGGAGTACCTGTGGTAAACCCAACTCTTCTAAGAAGGAAGCCCACTGGCTGGGTTAAAGACCTCGTGGAAGTAAGAAGATTCAGTAGCCTGTTCAAACTGGTGCGAGTCGTTGCCTGGGTTTGTCTAGCTGCCAAGCAGTGGCTGAAGAGGAAGCGTCGGGCCCCTAAACAGTCAAAGTGGGAGGTAAAATCACCCAAGCAAGCTGTGCTGACTATCAAAGAACATGAAGATGCGCTCAAAGACCTCTTCCTCGCAGCTCAAAAAGGTACAGTTTTTTCAGACACAACTCTGAACAGACTGGTAGTATACAAAGATGTGACCTTGGTGGAGATGGTGTTTTCAAATGGGGAGAATTCCAAACTTTTCTCTTCATGGCAGCCAACCTTGCAAATGAGAGACCCATCGATGCAAGAACTCAAAGCAGAGAAGCCTGTGTAGAGTACAATGGCTACCCTTACAAAAGGCTTAAACATATTCAAGCAGAGGTAAGACATTTCTGGAAGAAGTGGAGCCAATTGGCTGGACCTAATCTGTTCATAAGAAGCAAATGGCACACCAAAGAGTGAAATGTTGCTGTTGGAGATGTGGTCTGGGTGGCTGATTTAAATGCCCTGAGGGGACAGTACAAGCTGGCTAGAGTGGTCAGTGTAAATGCTGACAGCAAAGGCATTGTAAGAGATGCGTTTGTGTAAACTTTTCCTAGCTATCCTGTTCACATCACAAGAGCTAACAGTGAAAGCAGAGGTGTGAAGGGCTTGTGTGACCTCTGGATTTGAAAAAACCAGGAGCTCAAGTGGGAGGTGTTGAGCTGAATCTCAGGAGTGATTATGAAAGAACTACACTTCCCAGAGTGCACCAGCAGCAGCAAACCGGCTGCTTGTCACCTGATTATCATTGTCACTGATTTGGAGCACCTGAAAAAGCATGGAGGTTCTCAGTCAGTCAGAAAAAACAAACTTCAGAGAGAAGAGGCTCCAAGTTCACTCGTAGGTTCAGTCCAAAGACGCCAATGGTCTGTAATATGTTTATTTACTTTCATGGTGTTTGTGCTGAATATGTTTGAGCTATGTTTAACTGCTGTGTAGATGTAACACATTGCAGCATTTCCTTCATTTATTTTGTGTTTGTGCTAAAATAATATTACATTGAGTTTGAAAAAATTAAGAGTATAGAATAAAAAAAAGGATGGTATAAAGTTAAAAGTGGTAAAATGTTAACTTTACAAACATATTTGGAAGATTAATGAAATCATTTCTTTATTCCATCTAAAAGGCTTAAGTGGTTAATTTAATTTTAAATCCATTAATGTTTGATTAAAATTGTAACTTTTGTTCTCTGTCTTTAAAGGTTTACAACCTAATTTGCTGAACAGCACAATCAACTGACAAACCAAAATAAAAATAAAAGTGATTGAGTCGGAAATTTGAGTTGTCCTTGTGTCCTTTGGAAGTTGAAAAAGAGTAGGACTTGACAGTTAGTGGTCTCGTTTTGTGATTGGGCGTATACATATACAAACAAAATGTCTTCGGTGATAGAAGATTTCTTTGCGTGTCCAACAGAAGCTTTGCTAGAGAGTTGTACAAAGGAGCAGTTGGTGCAAATCGCCGAACCCTTCAGTGTCGATCTTACTTCTCAGGAAAAGAGGCTGAAGGAAACAATGGTGACTACTCTGAAGCGGTCACTTGTTGTTAGAGGAGTTATAGAGGTAAGCACTGAGTTAATTACTCCCAGTGAATCGTTTGTGTCTACTCCTGCTGAGGTTTATAGTGAAAGTGAGACGAAATTTCCAGAATTGTCTTTGCAAGAGAAGCAATTGTGTTTAGATGCCGCGAAAATTCGTGCTGAACGTGATGATCGCGGTAGAGAGAGAATTCGAAGAGAGAAAATTAAATCATCAGTTAGCTATGAGAAAAATGGAGCTTGATTTAGAAGAGAACGCTTCAGTTAGAGAAGGAACGTGAAGAGAGAATGCTTCAGTTAGAGAAGGAACGTGAAGAGAGAGCATTTCAGATAAAAAAAGTTGGAGTTAGAATTAGCAGCAAAGACGGCTGAAGCTTCACAAGCGAATGTGCCTCCTGTTCCACAACAGCATGCGAATGCAGGTGAACCTGTGTTTGATGTTCACAGAAATATGAGGTTAGTGCCGCCATTTTCTGAAAAGGAAGTGGATAAATATTTCTATCACTTTGAACGTGTTGCTTTATCCATGAAATGGCCGAAAAGCTTTTGGACTTTATTATTACAGTGTGTGTTCACAGGTAAAGCTCAGGAAGTTTATTCTGCACTCTCATTGGAACAGAGTGGTGAGTATGATGTTGTGAAATCTGCTGTGTTACATGCATATGAACTCGTGCCTGAGGCATATCGTCAGAAATTTAGGACTTTGAGTAAAGCTGATGAATGTACTCATGTTGAATTTGCCAGAGAAAAAGAGAACTTATTTGATCGTTGGTGCACTTCAATGAAAGTTACAACTAAAGAGCAGTTAAGGGAATTAGTACTCTTAGAGGAGTTTAAACATTGTGTTCCTCCTGCTGTAGCTACACATCTCACTGAACACAAGGTGAATACACTTTCTGAAGCTGCTATCATGGCTGATGAATTTGTGTTAACCCATCATGGGTCATTCAGTTCAGTCGGTATTAAAACTCACAATATGAGTAAGTCTAAGTCTTGTTTTCAACCTAAGACAAAGTCTCCTGTGTTGAGTAGGAATATTAAGTCGACAGATGCTGAATATTTTAGTAAACCTGTACTCTCACGAGACATGGTTTGCTTTTATTGTAAAAAGCCTGGTCATAAAATATCTGACTGTCAGATACTCAAGAAGAAAGAGAGATTGTCGAAATCTGTTGCTTTGGTTTCTACCTTACCAGTTACTGTTGACATTTGTGATGAGAAAGATTGTCATTTATCTGGTTCTAGTGATAAATCTGCTAATCAGGGTATAACTTCTGTTGATTATACACCCTTTATCACTGAGGGAAATGTGTCATTGCCTGGTTCAAATGAAACGGTGCCAGTGCGTCTTCTTCGAGATACAGGGGCTGCGCAGTCGTTTCTGTTAGAGGGAATTTTACCCTTGACTTCTGAAACCGCTACTGGAACTCATGTACTAGTGCAAGGTTTTGAGATGAGGTTCGTTGAAGTGCCTTTGCATCGCATCCATCTTTCCTCTGCCGTTGTATCTGGTGAAGTAGTAGTTGGTGTTCGTGCTGCACTGCCGGTGCCTGGGATTACATTTATTCTGGGAAATGATTTAGCTGGTGGGAATGTTTGGGGACGGAGTGATGTGGCAGCTCCGCCCATAATAGCTTCAATACCTAGTAAAACTGATGTTGGAAATGGCAAAGAATTTCCTGATATGTTTCCAGCATGTGCAGTTACTCGATCAATGGCTAAACCATTATCTGAAAGTCAAGTTGAAGTTCCACTGCATGACACCTTCTTTTATACTGTTAATACAGGTGAGTCAGGATCTGATGTGTCTAAATGTCTTGGGCAAAGAGACCTGAAGTCCTGCTCTTCGTTGTCTTCTGACCAGAGAGATTCGACAGCGCTGCAAAGTGACTCTGCGGATACATCTCAGGTTCTGTCCACTCCTGAGAAAACAAATGTTGATCTCTCTGATGGTGATGACTGTTCATTGACTTCTTTATTGCAGATTTCTCGAGAGGATTTAATTAGAGCTCAACAAAGTGATGACAGTCTTAGACCTTTATTTTCTGCAGTAGGGTCTAAGAAGTGTTCTGATCCTCTCTCCTCTTCGTACTTTCTTGAAGATGGGTTGCTTTGTCGGACAGTGGTCCTGCATAAAGATGTTTCTCAAGAACCTAAAACTCAGATTGTGGTTCCTTTTACAGTGAGGGACTCTGTGTTGTATTTAGCTCATCAAGGACTTGCTGGTCATACCGGAGATCGTAAAACGTATGATCGGGTTTTACGGCAGTTCTATTGGCCGAAGGTGAAACGAGATGTGGCAAAACATATTCAATCTTGTCATACATGCCAGATCACCAGTAAGCCAAACCAAAAAGTTCCTGTTGCTCCGTTGCAACCTATTTCCGTCGTGTACACTCCTTTTGAACATTTGGTAGTTGACTGTGTTGGTCCTTTGCCTCGGTCCAAGACTGGTCACCAATACCTTTTAACCGTTATGTGTCAGACTACTCGTTATCCGGCTGCTTATCCGTTAAGGTCCATTACTACTAAATCTGTCTTGAAGGCCCTCACTAATTTCATGTCGACCTTTGGAATTCCTAAAGTCATTCAGTCCGATCAGGGTTCGAACTTCATGTCGAAACAGTTCTCAAAAGCCCTGCGTCAACTTCGAGTAAACCACAATATTTCTAGCGCTTATCATCCGCAGAGTCAAGGAGTCCTTGAGAGGTTTCATCAAACCCTGAAGTCCCTACTAAGGTCATATTGTGTGGAACTCGATGCGGATTGGGAGGAAGGTCTGCCGTGGATGTTATTAGCCAGGGGCGTAGCAACCGGGGGGGACACGTCCCCCGCACTTTCAGAAACCGGTGATTCTGTCCCCCGCATTTTTTTTTTTTGACTCAGTGCCAATATTTCCGCCCGTGTTCTCTGATTTGTTACTTAGACTTGAGTGAGCTAACATTCAGCCAATCACAGCGCAAAGCATCTATTGGACGCGTCTGCCATGAGCTTCAAATCTTTTGTTGCTCTTGCGAATCTTCGTGTTTGTTTAGTCGCTTTGCTGTTTGGCCGTCTAATGCACCCCAGAAAAAAAGCAGAGGACTACATCATTTTTTTTCTCAAACACACACTGTTACAGTATGTCGCGATGACATGAATCACACGTAAAGTTTCCTTATTATGATTTAACCTACTGTAACGCTGTAAGACAACAGAACCCGTATGGACCTCGTCGCGCCGGATTGTGCCGAGTGTGTGTTAAATGCTCTCCTACTTGTTGCTTTGGATAAAAGCGTCTGTTAAATGAGACATAACAGATTATTCCCAGCAGGCACACAACATCATAAGACGTTGATATTTGGTTAAATTTTGGTTGCGACGTCGGGTGACCAAAATTCAATGTAAATTCAACATCTAATGTCAATGTTAAATTGATGTCCAATACCGAATACATTGATTTAGGTTTTATTGATATATTTTTATAAAATGTCTGTTGTATAAAATTACTGTAGGCTAGATGTAATCTGTTCTGTACTCATTGAACACTTTTTTTTGGTCCAACTGTTAAGAAGTAAGATAAAAGTTATTGTTCAAGTGTAGTTTAACTGAAATATTGTAAATATCATAAAATATCTTTATTTCATAAAAATAAAGTATAGATGTCCACAGTTTGAAAGTGGTCTGAAAGTCCCAAGTCCTGCAATATTTTTTTTATTTCGAGTATGATTTCACAAAAATAGGTTGCTGTAAACTATCATGGCATGTTCCCAAAATTGGCACTAGGGTGCTGTAAAATGCCAATTGCTATTCCATGTAGAGTTTATTATTATGAACATCACCTTTCAGTCCCTCCAGAAAAACGCGATTATGCGATCGCATGATTCAATGCATAATCAGCCAAAGTCCGCATATTTATGCGGGGGCATTTGTCCAAATACGCCGCACTTTAGCCGTATAAATTGCGTATAAGTGACGTAATTACGCGACATGCACATCATTGAAAAGCTGTAAAACAGGAAAAAAAATTTTCATATTTTATTTATTCATTTTTACAGAAGTTGTAGCATATTCCTTTTGTAAAGCTACAGACCTTGTTTGACTCATCAATGTTTTGTAAGTTTGAGCCATGTGTTTATTAAGGTCTGAAATAAAACAAGATTAGCTAAATATTCCAGCACTTTCTGTGATGTAGGCCTAGTATGTTTGCTTATCATAGGAAGTAATAAGAAATAGCTCTTTACATTAAGCTCTTTACATCACTTTTTCTCTCTTTTTCATCAAACCGCAGTTTTTGCAAGTTCCCGCAATCTCATCACATAAAATTGCAAATATCCTGCATATTCCATCGCCGCATAATCAAGGATTTTTGCCCGCAACAATCACAAAAAAAACTCCGCATTTTTCTGGAAGGACTGACCTTTGGGTCACATCACCACACCATTTTGTCCCCCCCACTTTTATAATGGCTGCTACGCCCCTGTTATTAGCGATACGTGAGGTAATCCAAGAAAGTCTTGGGTTTAGCCCGAATGAATTGGTGTTCGGACATGTAGTGAGAGGACCTACGGCTGTGTTAGCTGAGGAGTGGCGTATGTCTAAACTGTCTGAAAACATTTCGGATTATGTGAGCGGATTCCGGCGTAGATTATATGAGGCAAGAGCTCTCGCTAAAAAGAAGTTGAGTAAGACTCAACTAAAGATGCGACAACGCTTTGACAGGAAAGCTAAGTTAAGAGAATTTCAGGTGGGTGATCAAGTACTCGCTTTGCTGTCCCTACCTGCCAATCCATTTCAGGCTAAATTTACAGGCCCCTACAGTGTAGTTAAACGTCTTTCTGATAATAATTATCTGTTGAATACTCCTGACTGGAGGAAAAAGGTACAAGTTTGTCACAGTAACCTGTTGAAATTGTATTTCAAAGCTCCTGTTCGTTCTGTTACTGTTAATGTGGTAAACTTTTGTGACTCTCTTTCAGAATCATCTCCTCTCTCTCACAACACGAGTGGGTATTCTTTGGAGAATGCTGATGAGGACGAGGGTTTTCTTTCTCGAGAAAAAGTTCACGGGCGACTTAAAAACTCTGAGATTCTTTTTAACCTGTCCTCTCATCTTTCTTATTTGACGGAGAAAGAGAGGAGTGAAGTCACTGAGTTGGTGATATCATTTCCCTCTCTTTTCCTTGATGTTCCTGGTCGCACCTCTATCATAGAACATGATATAGACGTAGGAACCTCATCGAGGTTCCTACGATGAAGCCTATCGAGTCAATCCTATTAAAAGAGATTTGCTGAAACAAGAGGTGAATTATCTGCTTGCTCATAATCTGGCTGAATCTAGTTTCAGTTCGTGGAGTTCTCCTTGTGTTTTAGTAAATAAACCTGATGGCTCATTTCGCTTCTGCGCCGATTATCGAAAACTTAACTCTGTGACAAAGCCGGACTGCTTGATTGACAATTGAAGATGATTGCATCGATCATGTTGGCTCTGCCTGTTATGTCAGCAAATTCGACCTCTTGAAGGGGTATTGGCAGGTGCCTTTGACTAGTCGGGCGAAGGAATTATCTGCTTTCGTTACGCCTGATGCTTTCCTACAGTATACGGTTATGCCTTTCGGGGTTCGAAATGCACCTGCGACTTTTCAGCGACTCGTAAACCGTATACTGTATGGAATGTCAGGATGTGAGGCATATCTTGACGACATTGTGTTGTATAGTTCATCTTGGTCTGAACATCTTGACCAGATTAAAGAACTGTTTTCTCGTTTAGCCAAAGCTAATCTTGCGGTTAATCTCGCTAAGTCCGAATTCGCGAAGGCAACCGTTACCTATTTAGGTAAGATAGTGGGAAATGGTTGTGTAAGACCCATTGAGACTAAGGTCGAAGCTATCTGTAATTTTCCCGCTCACCACTCGTCGTGAACTGCGACGGTTCCTTGGAATGGTGGGATATTATCGGAGTTTTTGTGAAAATTTTGCCAGCGTAGTCTCACCTCTTACCGATTTATTGAGTCCGAAGTTGTCTTTCCAGTGGACTGAACCTTGTCAGCAAGCTTTCGAAAATTGCAAGGCTTTGCTGGCGTGTGCCCCGGTTTTAACAGCTCCAAACTTTGCCAAGCCTTTTATTCTTGCAATAGATGCTAGTGCTTGTGGTACGGGTGCTGTTCTCCTGCAGGAGGACTCGAACCAGGTTCAACATCCTGTAAGTTACTTTTCTAAGAAACTTAACCGACATCAACAGGTATATTCTACCATTGAGAAAGAAGCTCTTGCGCTAGTGTTGGCTGTTCAACATTTTGAAATATATCTAGGATCAATTGCTGCACCGATTATTATCTATACGGATCATAATCCTTTGGTCTTTTTGAATCGGATGAGAAATAGAAATCAGCGACTCATGCGATGGAGTCTTATCTTACAACCTTTCCATCTTGAGATCAAACATATTCGAGGAAAAGACAAGGTTATAGCTGACGCACTGTCTAGAGTGTAACGTAATTTTTGTATTGTCCGTTCTTTTCTTTGCATCTCTAGGGCCCAGAGGTGTTGAGGAATGAAGAGAAGACGACATACCTCTAGATCACCAGAACTTTTATTGTGTTTGTTCTGGGTAGTGCTTAACTGTTTTTTCCCTTTGTTTTGTGTTTTAGATTCGTTGCCGAATCTTTTTTTTTTGTAGGGAGGTGTTGAGACCCTGCGTTCTCCTTGCTCGCCTGCTGGGGGCGGTGTTCTTCAGGAGGGCGTGGGAGATCGCACACTCCTGTTACTTGCTCTCGATTTGATTATGGAGAGGATAAAACCTTGGATCCCACCCTCTCCACCCCACTTCGTCCAGGGGATTGGCAGCCTCTGGAGGAGTCACTTGTTCTTGCAACGTTTATATTTGTTTACAGACCATACCAACCTTTTCTTATTCCCCATCTGGATTATGATTTTGTCCCCTTATGATTTTGAACCCTAGACTTTGTTATACTAAGTTGTTTGCACTTTTGTTGTAAGCTAATAAAACCTCTTGCAAGTCATTTTCTTGTACTTGTATCCCTTTATGTACGGTCGAAACGAGCTGGCCGTAACAGTGTGTATGTGTGATGGGTAAGTTTAGGGTTGGGTTAGTGTGTGTGTGTGTGTATGTGTGATGGGTTAGTGTGTGTGTGTGTACCTCCGAGGACAGTGCAGATTGCAGCGAAGGCGTTCAGTAAGTCGGCGCAGCGCTGCTGACGAGGAAACCAGTTCGACAGACACAACTGGAGCATCAGGAGCAGAGAACTGATGCACAACAGCCCGACATACAGCAGCTCCATCCCCACGTACAGCCACACGATCCCTGCACACACACACACACACGCGCGCGCACACATGCACGGACGCGCGCACACACACGCACGCACACAAACGCATGCGCACACACACACGCACACACACACACACACACAAGCACTTCAGCAGACATTTAGTCATTGTGTGTGTGTGCGTGTGTGCGTGCGAGTGAGTGTGAGTGTGTGTGTGTGTGTGTGTGTGTGTGGTTGCCTTTCTCAGATTCAGGAGTGAGGGCCATGAAACTGCGACACTTCTCGTCTGAAACACACAGACATCATCATCATCATCATCTTTTTCTTCTTCTTCATCATCATCATCATCTTCTTCATCATTTAACATTAAGACAGAAGTTTCACTGCAGAAAACATGATGGACAAGAGGATTACTTCAGAAAACACACACAGACACACACACACACACACACACACACACACACACACACACACACACACACACACACACACACACACACACACACACACACACACACAGACACACACACACACACAGATTTTATTAACATTAATGACAGACGACAGTAGGAACATTAGGCTGTTGTCCCTTTAAGACCGAATGCACAGACCAAATATACTGACAAACATACGGTTTCTTTCTCAATTGTTCACTTTAGACATAATCTAGAGAATACTTGGCAAGATGGGTATTTAGACGGGTATTTAGACATAATTTTGTGTGCATGTGTCTTTCAAGGGCAAGGAAACACGGAAGAGGAATCATTCTGTGTTCGAGCGCTATCAGAATGTGTAAACTGGCAAGACAAAACCCGTCCAAATGAGGGTTAAATTTAATAGTTAATTCGCGAACCGCGGGGCAGCTGATCTGTACAGATCACGACCACCTGCGATCCGTTGCACCCCTAATCAGAAGCACTGGGTGAAATAAGCGAGTAATCTGTCACCCCAGGCGTCGGTGAAGATGTTCTCCTGGCAGGTGGTCCAGAGCCCCGCATGGAAGGAGGGGAAGATGAAGCTGTCGTCGCCGGTCTCCCAGGAGAAGGAGCCGTCCATCACGCCGGACACCGGGGTGCACTTGAGCCGGCGGGCAGGCGAGCACAGCGGCTTGGGCACCTTCTGCTGGCCCACGCACCAGTGCGAGGAGGAGAGCGAGAGCAGCGACAGCAGCAGAGACAGCAGCGTCTGCAGGAAGGAGAGGCGGGGAGAGCGCAGGAGCGAGAGCACCGACATGCTGCGGACACACACACAGAGAGAGAGAGAGAGAGAGATTACAGACATGCTGCGGACACACAGAGAGAGATCACAGCCCATACTCGATCTCAAGCTGTTCTTCATATTCACAACTCAACATTTCTCACATACACCATTCTGCCTTAAAGGTTACCAAATCTATCAATTCATACACAAATTACATTTTCAATCTACTTCCCATCACTCCCCCTGTACCCAGTAGTTAGTTTTTCCTTGTTTTCAGGGTGGGTCAGAGAGCTGGTGGAGTAGAGCGAGTATTAATGAGCGTCATCTGCGCGCCACACCAGCCCCGAGTCCCACGGAGGAGCTCTGGAAGGGTAAAGCAGGAGAGACGACAGGGGAAGGTCCCGAGTCCCACGGAGGAGCTCCGGAAGGGTAAAGCAGGAGAGACGACAGGGGAAGGACCCAATTCCCACGGAGGAGCTCTGGAAGGGTAAAGTAGGAGAGACGACAGGGGATGGACCCGAGTCCCATGGAGGAGCTCCGGAAGGGTAAAGCAGGAGAGACGACAGGGGAAGGACCCAATTCCCACGGAGGAGCTCTGGAAGGGTAAAGGAGGAGAGACGACAAGGGAAGGACCCGAGTCCCATGGAGGAGCTCCGGAAGGGTAAAGGAGGAGAGACGACAGGGGAAGGACCCGATTCCCACGGAGGAGCTCTGGAAGGGTAAAGGAGGAGAGATGACAGGGGAAGGACCCGATTCCCACGGAGGAGCTCTGGAAGGGTAAAGGAGGAGAGACGACAGGGGAAGGACCCGATTCCCACGGAGGAGCTCCAGAAGGGTAAAGGAGGAGAGACGACAGGGGAAGGACCCGATTCCCACGGAGGAGCTCTGGAAGGGTAAAGGAGGTGAGACGACAAGGGAAGGACCCGAGTCCCATGGAGGAGCTCCGGAAGGGTAAAGGAGGAGAGACGACAGGGGAAGGACCCGATTCCCACGGAGGAGCTCTGGAAGGGTAAAGGAGGAGAGACGACAAGGGAAGGACCCGAGTCCCATGGAGGAGCTCCGGAAGGGTAAAGGAGGAGAGACGACAGGGGAAGGACCCGAGTCCCACGGAGGAGCTCCAGAAGGGTAAAGGAGGAGAGACGACAGGGGAAGGACCCAATTCCCACGGAGGAGCTCTGGAAAGGTAAAGTAGGAGAGACGACAGGGGAAGGACCCGAGTCCCACGGAGGAGCTCCAGAAGGGTAAAGGAGGAGAGACGACAGGGGAAGGACCCAATTCCCACGGAGGAGCTCTGGAAGGGTAAAGGAGGAGAGACGACAGGGGAAGGCCCGAGTCCAACGGAGGAGCTTCAGAAGGGTAAAGGAGGAGAGACGACAGGGGAAGGACCCGATTCCCACGGAGGAGCTCTGGAAGGGTAAAGGAGGAGAGACGACAGGGGAAGGACCCGAGTCCCACGGAGGAGCTCTGGAAGGGTAAAGGAGGAGAGACGACAAGGGAAGGACCCGAGTCCCATGGAGGAGCTCCATAAGGGTAAAGGAGGAGAGATGACGGGGGAAGGACCCGAGTCCCATGGAGGAGCTCTGGAAGGGTAAAGGAGAAGAGACGACAGGGGAAAGACCCGAGTCCCACGGAGGAGCTCTGGAAGGGTAAAGGAGGAGAGACGACAGGGGAAGGACCCGAGTCCCCTGGAGGAGCTCCGGAAGGGTAAAGGAGGAGAGACGACAGGGGAAGGACCCGAGTCCCATGGAGGAGCTCTGGAAGGGTAAAGGAGGAGAGACGACAGGGGAAGGACCCGATTCCCACGGAGGAGCTCCGGAAGGGTAAAGGAGGAGAGACGACAGGGGAAGGACCCGATTCCCACGGAGGAGCTCTGGAAGGGTAAAGGAGGAGAGACGACAGGGGAAGGACCCGAGTCCCCTGGAGGAGCTCCGGAAGGGTAAAGGAGGAGAGACGACAGGGGAAGGACCCGAGTCCCATGGAGGAGCTCTGGAAGGGTAAAGGAGGAGAGACGACAGGGGAAGGACCCGATTCCCACGGAGGAGCTCTGGAAGGGTAAAGGAGGAGAGACGACAGGGGAAGGACCCGAGTCCCCTGGAGGAGCTCCGGAAGGGTAAAGGAGGAGAGACGACAGGGGAAGGACCCGAGTCCCATGGAGGAGCTCTGGAAGGGTAAAGGAGGAGAGACGACAGGGGAAGGACCCGATTCCCACGGAGGAGCTCCGGAAGGGTAAAGGAGGAGAGACGACAAGGGAAGGCAGAACTTCAAGTTGTGAAACTGTCGATTTCTTTAGTTTTGTTTATTTTATCAAAGTTTCGTTGAACGTTCGCAGGTTCCCGCCTCCTCCCCAGTAAGCAATAGCCGTCATTTCTCCGGCTATGAGTAACACACTTTTAGACAAAATAACCTTGAATTTGGTTACATGTCGGTTTTGCCAAAATAACTTTTGAGATGTATGATATTCCATCATGTAAGCAAAGTCAACAGTGATTACAAGGTGTTTGGTTTAATTCCTTCACTCATTTCATTTCTTTATTATCTAATGTCTATTCTTGGGCGATGGTTTAGACCAGGGTTATTTTCGTAAACGAAAACTGAAACTAAGACTAAAACTATTGGTCAAAAAACATTTTCGTAAACTGAAATAAAATTAAAAATTCATAATAAATGAAAAACTAAAACGAAACGAAACTAACAACAGTTACTAAAAAACTAACTGAAATAAAATAATAATGAGCAAAAATAAATATTCGTTTTCGTAATTAATAAGCTCTTTACTTTGGCGGAAAATCTGACCTGGCTGTTTAGGGAAATGCCTGGCGCTTCACCCGTGTGAAGTTGCTGAGGCGATTAACCGCGTGTCGTGACGTGCTCAATGAAGGACCGTAACGTAGAACACATCGTAGAACACATCGGCTGTTCATAAAGGATGCGTTTGTGGCAGTGGAATGGGAAATAACACAAGGTAATGAGACGCAAGTTGAACTTCTTTTAACTTGAGCGCAGCGTTTTTAGAATGCCGTTTGCAATGCGCGGGTGCAACAGCAAACAAGTCCGTCAAGCACAAAAAAACCTTTAATGTACTTCTGTATGTTTGAGATATCATGTTTTCATTACATTGACATTGACAATGTAGGGATTCTAGGAAATACCAGGACACGACACACCAACAAGCACGCGCATACACACACACACACAGACAGAGACAGTCTGGTCCACTATATTTGTGGGGACTCTCCATAGACGTAATGGTTTTTTTATACTTTACAAACAGTATATTCTGTCTTCTTACACTAACCCGACCCATCACACACACACACAC
This sequence comes from Rhinichthys osculus, assembly GCA_029959095.1. Taxonomy (NCBI): domain Eukaryota; kingdom Metazoa; phylum Chordata; class Actinopteri; order Cypriniformes; family Leuciscidae; genus Rhinichthys; species Rhinichthys osculus. The sequence continues at coordinate 68,052,281 of JARWKJ010000002.1, read as the reverse complement.
ACACACACACACACACACTACACAGACCCCTAAACTTACCCATCTCACACACAACTTTCTCCATTTTTACATAAAAAAAAAAAAAAAAAACTCATTCTGTATGATTTATAAGCTTGTGTACCTATAGGTCCCAAAGTGACACGAGTCCCCATGCGTCTGTGTGCATTCAGGTTTAAGTCCCCACCAGGATATAAAGACATGTACACAGTGCACACTAACACACTGCATAGATACTTATTATTTAATTTCACTGGCTTCACAGCAGGTTGTGTTGGCTTTAGTCAGATGAACTGAGCTGTTTTTTTGTTATGTTCCAGTGGCCACTCTGCTCTGCTACATGTACAGCTGAAAAAAAGTAAACTATGTTTAACAAGATTTAATCTTTAATATGAATTAGTTTGTCTGAATTTTTCATATTTTTTTTCTTGTCTACTTTTAAGTTCTATTTATTTGGTGCTTTGTTCAATCTCAAACCATTATTTTATTTGTATTATTCTGCACAAGAGTTAACTGTAATCTGGGCAAACATTAAACTTTGCTGAAATTAATCGTCTCGCTTTGGTCTACACTGGAAGTGTTCTGTTAGCTCTGCTAAACTATAATTACTAAAACTAAAACTGAAACTAAATAAAATAAAAACTAAATAGAAATGTGTTTGCAAAATTAAAACTAAACTAAAACTAACAATACCATTAATGAAACTAACTAAAACTAAACTTAAATTTAAAGCAAAATTGAAAACGATATTAAATAAAAACTAATTTAAAAAAGCAAAACTATAATAACCTTGGTTTAGACGTCTATTAAATTTGTAAGGACTGGGCTAAAAGGGTGAATCTGAATAACTAAATACATCCTGCTAAAGACCCAAAAAGACTGAATGCAACACACACACACACACTCTCTCTCTCAGGAATGGCCAGAGTCATAAAATGCTTTAAACATTCCATGCCCTCCCCCATCTCTACAAGAGAGATAACAGAACTCTGACACACACACACACACGAACCAACACCCACTCACACATAATGGACCTTTACATTACACGCATAAAACGAGCCATTACCAATTGTATACGATATATTCCTGTATGTCTGTGTGTTTCCCAGTCCATGGTAGTTTAGAAATGATCTCCTAGCGTATCAGTGAAACTCTTGAGAGTTTAAAAGTTATGTATTAAATGTATCTTCATATTCCAATTATGTGTAAATGTTGTGTTTGGTACCGTTTTAATTATCTCGTTCCAACTGATTTGGTCAGATACAGAAGATTACAGTAAAATGTATGTTTTCTATGTTTTTATCATCTTGTGGAATGATTCTGACAAATTCTGACTGGTCATAAAAGAGGCGGACACGGCCATAGTTTAACTTTGACAAGACAAAGAGAATTTGGCCGCCAAAAGTTTCGTTGAATGTCATTGGCCAGTTCGCACCTCAGAGGTGTGGACTCCAGGTCCTCTAAAGAGGACTGAACCTCCCTCTGGACGCTCTCTTCCTCCCGTGTCCTCGTGTCATGATGTAACGTCTCGCCTCCGGGCGAGTTCTTCGCCTTTCTTTTATTTGTTTCTAGTTTAGTTTGTGTTTTTCAGTTGTAGATAAGTCTCTGTGTTTAATTCCAATCGACGATTGAAAAGAAAACCCCGTGACATATCTCTTCAGTAAATCCATCTACAAGGGACCTTTAAACGAGCGCGCGCTCGCTTTGAAGGAGAAACACGCGCACGTGACCGCGTGACGCGCCGGACCGAGCGAAGCACGCGCTTCTTCGCCAGCCATGCACAGATGGAACATTAACTCCTCGTGATTCCTCCGTTCTACGAAGTGAAACGAACTATTTTCCTTTGGTAATGTTACCCCAAAGACTGTGAACCTCCGTTCAACACGCGCGCCAAGCAGCCCACGTGATGCTTCCTCACACACAAAGGAATCCTCTCACGCACGCGGCCAGACAAGGCCGCGCAGGATTGCCGCGATACAGAGAGACCAAGAAACTTGCGCAAGTATATCTCTTTATAGAGCTTCTAAGAAGTTTTAAGATGATGTTTCGTGTTGTTATCGGAGAGGTGAATGTCTTCCTGCCAATGAAATTCTCCCAATTTTCTCTGTTCTCTCTCTCCCCATCCCCTTTCCTCTCTCTCTTACTCGCTCACGCGTGTAAGTTATCCATTGTCCAAACTTTACGCATTTCTCGTTCATTGATGTCTTATTGTATTGTTCATTGATGTCTATGTGTTTGTAAATACCTATATCCCGTGTAACCGTAGTAAATACATAAGTAGTCATGCCTCTATTAAATTAATTATATATTCATTTTGATTGATGTGCTGTCTCTTTGCTCAATTTCAAGTCCCTTAAGTGAAAAAGGTCTTATGCTACATGCTTACTAAAATTAAAAATACCTTAAAGAGTATGTGTTGTGTTTATAGGGCGGGAAACCCAATTCTTCTGGCCAGAGAATTGCGTTTCCTGAAATCCTATAAAGTAAGCTGATATTGTGGATCCCACAAATATTATCCTGACAATTGAGCTAATTCATTTTACCTGTTTGTGAAACATGGTCCGTGTAATTAACTACAATCAACTTGTGGTTAATTTCCGGGATTCACACGTATGCATGCAGGTAAAATGACAGATCCTCCCTTAGAGGGAGATTACATTTAATGTAAGACTGATCTAATCCAAACATGTATGAATAATTAGTAATTACCAATTATTAATTATGATATGCAAATTCCCCACGGATTAGATCCGCCCTGAATCCTTACAACTGACAGCCCAAATTTTGCCTTGTTTTAGCCTAGACGTCTTTTAAACACGAAATTGCTTGTTGGGTCCTTACCTGAGCCTTGAACATCGTTACAAACTATTTCCATACACTCAACTTTATACTTTGCGCCTCCTATATAAACACATTCAGAGAATGTCTCACCTTATCTGCACTATTGGATGAGTTTGCACCATTGGGAGAACGGGTTGTTACACTTAGGAAACCCTGTCCATGGGACACTGCTGGGTCACGCTTAATGAAAGCTGCTGAAAGCCAGTACAAAACATCTGGTGTAACGGTTCATAGGCTTAAGTACACTCAACAACAGTCTGTCTATCATTCTAGCAAGGATTATTATTCAGAAATTGTCGGTGATGCTGCAATTCATCCTGTTGACAAACTTCTTAAACCAGCTAAGCATATCGTTCACTCTTCTGTTGATCAGTGCAATACAGTCCTTAATTATTTCACCGGTAAGATTGAGGACATATACAATTCCGGTACTCAGCCTTTAACATAAACTTTTCTAACTTTGAAATGATTGGAATTGACTCTATTGTGAGAACAGTAAAGTCCATGAACTCTACCAACAGTATTCTAGATCACTTCCCTGTTCAGTTATTCAGAACTATCTAGCGTCAATTCGTCCTCATATAACACCAATTGTAAACACCTTTCCACTCTGGCTTCGGACTAGAGAGCGTCGTGCACGATCTTCTTACGGCAGCTGATCTTGGTTAGGTCATTTATGATCCTCAGCTGATATTTGATGCACATATAAAACATCTCAAAGATCGCCCTCTATCATCTTAGGAACATTTCACGACCCTGCCGCTGCAGAAAGGCTCATCCGCGCCTCCATCGTGTCTAGGTTAGGATCGTGTGCTGACCCGTTCCTCTCTCCGGGAACAGCACAGTTGCACTGGCACTGATTATAGCATTACATGGGACAGCACCAGCGTATCTTTATGATCTTATTAGTCCATACACTCGTTCACGTTCTCTCCGTTCTGCCAACTCTCTTTTACTTCATCAGCCTTCATGTAAACTCAAGAGCTTTTCCATCTAAAGCCCCAAGATATGGAGTTCGCTTCAATATGCTTAAGATGCATTCATTCAAGGTTGTTTTTAATTAATTTATTGTTTTGTTCTCTACTTGTTGTGTTTGTTTTTATTTCACTGGGTTAAATAAAGTGCATTACAAATAAAATGCATTATTGTTGTTATTATTATACCTAAAACACCAAACCATTCGGTTAACAATCTGAAAAGCCAAAAGAAAACACAAATAGGTGTTCCCCGGAAAGAGATACAGAACAGAACAAAGAATGAAATGACAAATAAAAGAACAAATTAACAAAGACGAACAAGAATGAATTTTTCTTTAAATGATAGAAACAAAAGAAAATTGAAAGAAAAAAGCAAGCGTTATTTTAACGAGGATCGTAAATCAGACTCACCTTATTAAAGCGAATGGTGGATCTCCGTCCTTCAGATGTGTCTCACACACACATGCATTTCAGAAACAGTGAAATATGACATCCAGCATCTCTGAATGACACACACACACACACACACACACACACACAGGATTAACCTGAGCTTTAATCTGTCAATCTGTTCAAGATCAGCGACACACACTCACACTGACACAATAAACTTCAATCAGCTCGAAAACACACAAACACTGACACAATGAACTTAAATCTGTTCTAACACACACACAAACACAATGAACTTCAAATCAGCTCTTACACACACACACACACACACACACACACACAAACACAATGAACTTCAAATCAGCTCTTACACACACACACACACACACACAAACACAATGAACTTCAAATCAGCTCTTACACACACACACACACACACACACACACACACACACACACACAGTCTTAATGTCATCATTTCATATACATTGAGGCAGAAAGGGCTGCTCAGGAAAAACGCTAATGTCAGATTATACTCTGCATCTCTAACACACACTCATAGCAACACACTTCTGCATCCGTCATAGTTCAGTTATATTTGATCAACTTCTCTTTAATGTGTTTCTATTACAGAGCTGATTATGCTTTAAAGCTGCAGTGCGCAGGTTTTCCTCTGTCGCCATCTCTGTTCGAAATCTGCAATTGCAGTCATTCGCGTAATTATCAGCTTTACGTGAGTTGTACTTCAGCACCCTCGACACGGCGCCGCGCGGAGGAACACAGTGTTTGAGGAGTGTGTGTGTGTGTGTCAGTCGCCGCCGGTGTGATACTGGCGTTCAGAATTACAGATTATTCTTTTTGGAAGTATGACCAACATAAGAGTTTTCCCTGGAAAATGTCTGAACAAGTGAGAAACATCCACTGTTGTTCTGGTTCTGACATCGCAGTAAATCGCGCTGATTAAATCTAACAATCGCTTATAAGTTATCATATCACGCAAAACCGTGCAAATTATTCTTTGTTCTCATATTGTTAATAGAATAGAATATTTATTTGTCATTGTAACGAGTACAACGAAATTAAGTACAGTCCTTGTCAGGTACCAACCATCTAAAACAACTAAAATACTGCTACTACATACAAATTAATACCAAAAACACATAGGAGACACACCCATGCAGACATTCACATTTAAAAAAAATTAAAAAAAATTGCACATGACCCTTTTGACACCAATCATTGGTGGGGACTATCATTTAGCATTATTATTTAATGCACTGATGGCTGTTGGATAAAAGCTGTTTTGTAGTCTATTTTTTCTTGTTTTCATGGCCCTATATCTCCTGCCTGACGGCAGTGCATGACCAGTGCATGACCAGTGCATGACCAGTGCATGAGCAGTGCATGACCAGTGCATGAGCAGTGGTATTCCAGTGCATGACCAGTGCATGACCAGTGCATGACCAGTGCATGACCAGTGCATTAGCAGTGCATGAGCAGTGCATGACCAGTGCATGACCAGTGCATGAGCAGTGCATGACCAGTGCATGACCAGTGCATGACCAGTGCATGACCAGTGCATGACCAGTGCATGACCAGTGCATGACCAGTGCATGAGCAGTGGTATTCCAGTGCATGACCAGTGCATGACCAGTGCATGACCAGTGCATGACCAGTGCATGACCAGTGCATGACCAGTGCATGACCAGTGCATGACCAGTGCATGACCAGTGCATGACCAGTGCATGAGCAGTGGTATTCCAGTGCATGAGCAGTGCATGACCAGTGCATGAGCAGTGCATGAGCAGTGCATGACCAGTGCATGACCAGTGCATTAGCAGTGCATGAGCAGTGCATGACCAGTGCATGAGCAGTGCATGAGCAGTGCATGAGCAGTGCATGAGCAGTGCATGACCAGTGCATGAGCAGTGCATGACCAGTGCATGACCAGTGCATGACCAGTGCATGACCAGTGCATGACCAGTGCATGAGCAGTGCATTAGCAGTGCATGAGCAGTGCATGACCAGTGCATGACCAGTGCATGACCAGTGCATTAGCAGTGCATGACCAGTGCATGACCAGTGCATGACCAGTGCATGAGCAGTGCATGAGCAGTGCATGACCAGTGCATGAGCAGTGCATGACCAGTGCATGACCAGTGCATGACCAGTGCATGACCAGTGCATGAGCAGTGGTATTCCAGTGCATGAGCAGTGCATGACCAGTGCATGAGCAGTGCATGAGCAGTGCATGACCAGTGCATGACCAGTGCATGAGCAGTGCATGAGCAGTGCATGACCAGTGCATGAGCAGTGCATGAGCAGTGCATGACCAGTGCATGAGCAGTGCATGAGCAGTGGTATTCCAGTGTTGGCCAGTTTGGACACCAGTCTGTGGGGAAGGGTGGTGTTAAAGCAGAGCTGAAGTCTATGAAGAGTAAGCGGGCATAGCTCCCCCTGCTGCTCCAGATGAGGCAGTGCAGTGGAGCCACAGCATCCTCAGTCGATCTGTTCGGCCTGTAATATTATATCCAGCGCTGTGAGAAAAGGCTTTCAATCTCCACCTCCAGCATCCTCACACGCAATACAGCCGAGACTCTGCTTTATGTGGACAGATGTGTGTGTGTGTACAGATGTGTGTGTGTGTACAGATGTGTGTGTGTGTGTACAGATGTGTGTGTGTGTGTGTGTGTGTGTGTGGACAGATGTGTGTGTGTGTGTGTACAGATGTGTGTGTGTGTACAGATGTGTGTGTGTGTGTGTACAGATGTGTGTGTGTGTGTGTGTGTGTGTGGACAGATGTGTGTGTGTGTGTGTACAGATGTGTGTGTGTGTACAGATGTGTGTGTGTGTGTGTGTACAGATGTGTGTGTGTGTGTGTGTGTGTGTGTGTGTACAGATGTGTGTGTGTGTGTGTGTACAGATGTGTGTGTGTGTGTGTACAGATGTGTGTGTGTGTGTGTACAGATGTGTGTGTGTGTGTGTGTGTGTGTGTGTGTGTGTACAGATGTGTGTGTGTGTGTACAGATGTGTGTGTGTGTGTGTGTGTACAGATGTGTGTGTGTGTGTGTGTGTGTGTGTGTGTGTGTGTGTGTGTGTACAGATGTGTGTGTGTACAGATGTGTGTGTGTACAGATGTGTTGACTTCCATAGTTTTTTTTTTTAATGAATGGTGCCCCACAACTGTTTGCATTACTTGTACTCCTCCAGCAGAGGGCTCTCTCTCTGTCACACACACACACACACTGTCTCTCTCTCTCACACACACTCTCTCTCTCTCACACACACACACACCGTCTCTCTCTCTCTCACACACACACACACACTGTCTCTCTCTCTCACACACTCTCTCTCTCTCTCTCTCTCTCTCTCTCTCTCTCTCACACACACTCACACTCACTCTCTCTCTCTCTCTCTCACACACACTCACACTGTCTCTCTCTCTCTCACACACACACACACACTCACACTGTCTCTCTCTCTCTCTCTCACACACACACACACACACACTCACACTGTCTCTCTCTCTCTCTCTCTCACACACACACACACTCACACTGTCTCTCTCTCTCTCTCTCTCTCTCTCACACACACACACACACAAACTCACACTGTCTCTCTCTCTCTCTCTCTCTCTCTCTCACACACACACACACACACACACACACTGTCTCTCTCTCTCTCTCTCACACACACACACACACAAACTCACACTGTCTCTCTCTCTCTCTCTCTCTCTCTCTCTCTCACACACACACACACTCACACTGTCTCTCTCTCTCTCTCTCACACACACACACACACAAACTCACACTGTCTCTCTCTCTCTCTCTCTCTCTCTCACACACACACACACACACACTCACACTGTCTCTTTCTCTCTCACACACACACACACACACACACACACACACACACTGTCTCTTTCTCTCTCACACACACACACACACACACACACACAAATGATGATGATCAGGCATTACAGGTCAGAGGTCAGATTGGATCAGAACATTCACAATATTTATCCAGTTCCTCTTGTTGGAGGTCGGAGTCATCACGCCGCTATGGAGACGAGATGTCGAGGTGTGGATGAGGCCTTCACAGCGCTGATGAGGCTGGCACTGCAGGGATGTGTTGTGGACGTGTCCAGGCGCAGGTCCACCGGCTGATCTGGATACGGCCCGGATCCGGCTGACTTTAGTAAACCTCGGGATAAACAGAGAGACTAAGGGTGTATTTACACCTGCCTTGTTTGGTTCGATTGAATCGAACTCTAGTTCGTTTCCCCCCTTTGGTGTGGACCTTTTGGGCAGGTGTGAATACAGCAATCGAACTCGGGTGCGGACCAAACAACCGAACCGAGACCCAGCTGAAGAGGTGGTCTCGGTACGGTTCCAAATGAACTCTGGAACGGTTCGTTTACGGTGTGAACATGAACCGACCCAATTGCAAGAAAGCACAGCGCCTTTGAGTTAACAGGCTTCCGTAGTCGGAGATTTTGGCATAATGGTTTGTGTTATTGTTGTTCAAGTGCGAAAGAGAATTCCATTCCGGCGCGCTGTCTGGCCACACGATACTGCTGCGCGTCTTTCTGCGCGTCGTGTGTGTGCGTCATTGGAATGAATTAATGAGTGAGAGTGTGCATCAGGACATTCACACACAGAGCGTTCTCTTTAGTCTAATCGCGCATAGATGCAAAAAAAGCTTTTGCAGTTCATATAATGTAACGATAGTTACAATACAAGGATGATGCTGCGTTAAACTGGACAAACTTAATCGCAAGCGTTAACATTGACAGCACTTGTTAGCAGTAGCCTATATACAATAAGAATCTCATTATTTGAATGTGTGAACATAGCACCTCTCTATGAATGAAAACTTTATACCTTATCCGTCTTCTGTGCAGTTTCTTCATATTGCGTTTGTACAGAATAACACAAAATTAGTAAAATAACAAATATTGCAGTACGAAATATCTCCATGCTGAGCCTTTTTTGCACTTCCTGATTTCCCTACTTGAGAATCCTTGTCCAATGAATGGACGACCTTAGCACACGTGTGGTTTTGTTGACAAATTTTGGTTCATTTGCAAAAAGAGCAGTGTGAAAGCGAACCGTACAAAAAAAAAAAAAAAAAAATATTTGGTCCGGACCAAAGCAAGTGAAGTATCGGACTTTCCTGGTGTGAATACACCCTAATATTAGCATAAACGCCATTCTTCTTATGATGTAACGAGTACATCAGGATTTAAGGGAAGTGTTCCCGGTTCCTGCAGTCGATTTAGATATTCTAGGTATTATCAACTGGCCGGAGTTTAGAGATCGCAATAGACGTGAAGGACTATAATGCGTTAAGAGCTCGCTCAAGTACTGGGAGCTAAACCATTTAGTGCTTTGTAATTAATCAACAATATTTTAACATTTATACGATGTTTAATAGGCAGCCAATGCAGTGTTGACAGAACCGGGCTAATATGGTCATACTTCCTGGTTCTGGTAAGAACTCGAGCTGCTGCGTTTTGAACTAGCTGTAGTTTGTTTATTAAGCGTGCAGGGCAACCACCCAGTAGAGCATTACAGTAATCTAGCCTTGAGGTCATGAACGCATCAGCTAATTGTTCTGAATTTGTCAATGAGAGCATATGGCGTAATTTAGATATATAGATAATTTAGACACACAGACTCTATGTGTGTGTGTGTGTGTGTAGCATGTACAGAGTGAACAGCAGCGGTCCTAGTACTGAGCCTTGTGGTACGCCATACTGAACTTGTGATCGATAAGACATCTCTTCATTTACTGCTACAAACTGATAACGGTCAGATAAGTGTGATTTAATCCACGCTAAAGCAATTCCACTAATGCCAACATAGTTTTCTAGTCTATTTAAAATAATGTTGTGGTCAATAGTATAAAATGCAGCACTAAGATCGAGTAACAAAAGTTATTCCATGATTAACACTTACTTGACTAATGGCTTCAGAGGTGCCGGAAAATGACAACACTGATGACATAAAAATACACACAAACAATTAAGAACACAGATAAAGATGCGTTAGAGAAAAGGGCGGTGTGATGGCAGATTGCCCACTCATTTTCCCATAGGCATTTCAAAGACGTGTTTGTTAAAGCGCCATAAACCATGAGCCGAACCAACCAGCTGCAAGGAGTCACAACATTATAAACTTAGATTAGATTGTCTTTTTGTCTGATTTTCAAATACTAAAGGTAGTGAGGGACAGAACAACAATCCCATGAGGCATTGTGAACAGCATAATCAATATACACACACACACACAGTCAAACCAAAATGTATTCAGACAGCTTCAACATTTCTCACATTATCACAGTATATTCGCTATAGTTTATAAACATGAGCAGAACTCAGAGTTCTCAGATCAGTGGATATTTGACTGGTTTTGTCCGTCCTTCTGTTAGACTCTCACACATGAATTATGTTGAATATCTGTCAGCTGTTAAATTTAACTACACACTTAGATAATACAGTTTAGCTCAACCAGTGACCAAGCAATGCTTCATGTTGTTCAGTGTGTGTGTGAAAAGAGCATTAGCGATTACAGAAAACACACTTCAGCAGAACATGATCAGCTCAAAGTTGAGGAGTCATTATTGCTCCCAGATGTATAAATGTCACTGGTAATCGCTGTATGAAGAATATTTGGGTGTAATATGTCACAGTTTACTTTATTTTGCTCTCCTCACTTACATGAATGAAACATAAATTAACTATAGTATCCCGCACCCTCTAGTACAAAAACATATCTGGTGTCTGAATAATGTTTGGTTTGACTGTACACACACACACACACATATATATATATATATTTCTCATATTGGTATTTTCAGTAGAGCCTTGTGGGTGATGTAGTTTTCCATCATAAACTCCACTTTTAAAACGAAGTTAGTCTGACGGCTTCAACAGAAGCGATTCCCATGGAGGACCAATCGGAGCTCACAGTAGCTCTGTCTCTAAAGGCTTATGAGTTATCAGTGCAAACCTACTTCAAAATCTCCATTTCAATGTCAGAACAGTGAGTTTCCCTGAACGTTGACGAGTTTGAGCAGGTTATTCTACGCATCAGAAAGAGTAGAAGTGAAGCATTGTGAACAGACACACACACAGCAGCTCTCCGTTGTATAACTGTATTCATGAGTCAGAAGCATATTGACAGTTTTCTAGTACATGTTGTTTTCATATGGTGAGTCTTTTCTTTGCGTTCTTATTTTCAGGAGATTTGTTTAGAAAAGATGACAGCGATTGTTCTGGAGATGGAGATCTGCACTGCTTTCCCTCGAAACGCTGCAGGAATGTTAGTCTCGACCCGTTCACGAGTAACTCACGAGTCCTGATGCTTTACCTCTCATCCCAACTCTGAAAAATAACGCAATGTCCATTTGCTTCTCCTTTCTCTCGTCTATAGCACAAAACCCTTGGAGGTGGAAAATAAGAACACTTATCAAAGGAGCAAAGATAGACACGAACAAGCAAACTCTCTCTCACACACACACACACAGGCACACCTTCGAAGGCAATATATGTGCATCTCCATGACAACAATGTCTCTGTGGCAACTGGACTTCCGCTGCACGTGATGTCACGAGTATGATGTCATAACGGGTCGACACTCTGGTCCTCCTGATACGGACATCCCATCAATCGCTCAGAAATCTGTCTAAAATACTGATTAAAACAATAGTGATGTTTAAAATAATGATAATATGAGTTATGATATAAAATACTACATATAACTGGTGTAAATACACTGCCTCTCTCTTTTTCTGCCCACATGGTCCCCTTCCCTCCTTCAGTTCTCTTGTTCCCAGCGAACTAACAAAGATAAAGGATGACAACAGCGGACTCAAAAGTCAAACGTAGCGAACTGAAGTCCTGTTCTGAAAGGCAGTTAGCGTTTCTTCATCTCCATCTTCTGCTCTGTCCTTTCCACGAGGGGTCGTTCACCACAGAACAGGCGATGAATGGAAAACCTCTCAGTTATTAGTGTTCTTTAGAGAAAGTCTTTACATTCCAAAATGTGTCCGTCGGTAGCCATGGTAACTCCGATCTCGAAGCATGAAGGCGTTCCCACTTCAGCTGAACTCACACAGTCAGGGATCTCCGTCTCTGCTGGGAAGCACAGGCACAGGTCATAGACGGCACAGGCTCACAGAATCTAACGCAACATTGGGTCCACTCACGTCTGATCTGTGCGTGATTCGTGTGGTGTGTGTGTGTGTTCATCCTCTCTCCGACTGCTCCAGGTACACGGCTCCAGGCTTGGCAATTCTGTTGCTCTGTTCAAACAGAACGCATATGTTCACAGATACACTGGCAAACACACTGATGAAATAACTGTAAATAAAAATGCAATGAATTAAGTCATGGGAATGAATACTTAAGGCGTGGCCACCAAAAGAAGGGAACGAATGAACCCTAACGAATTAATAAGCCGTGGAAACAAAATCTTAATTCGTGGCCACGATTTAACTAAAATGAGTTCACAAATTGACATGTCATGGGAATTAATTCTTAATTCGTGGCCACGGTTAACTAAAATGAGTTAAAAAATAAAACTAGGGATTGAATTTAGTAACTTGTGGCCATGATTTACTAAAACAAGGAAATTAATTAAGTCGTGGGAAGGAATTAGCAAGTCGTGGCCACAACTTCACTAAAACGAGGGAACGAATTAAGTCGTGGGGATGCAATTCTTAATTCGTGGCAACTATTTAACTAAAATGAGTTAAATTGACGTCATGGGAACAAATTCTTAATTCGTGGCCTCGATTGACCACATTTCCATATTAATTGTGAAGTCTTGTTCTCTTACCTTGTGCTTTGGACACCTCAGAGAAAAGTTGTCTTCATTTAGGGAGCAATCTTTAGATTGAGGATAAAAGAACAGATTATTTAGCACTGAATGTCAGTCCCTCACATCTGATCACAAATCTGTAGAAACTTTTAGTAAACACCTTAAGACACATCTTTTTGCCATATGGTTTTGTTGTTACGTGTGTTGTGGTTATTATTTGTTTTAATATTTTTTTTTTGACTGTGAAGCACTTTGTGACCCTTCTTGTCTGTGAAAAGTGCTATATAAATAAAGTTTTACTTTACTTTTACAAAGACTCATGTGCATTTTGTCTTTAATAAAACCAAGTGCCGCCCAAAGTGATGCCACATCTCACCTGCTTCTATGGCACAAAGGTAGTGGTACCTCAGGGTGCAACCTTTACTGTAGCAGCCCAGGGTGGAGCCCACCATCTCACAATGGGAGCAGCTCTGAGGAGTGCGATTAATCACGAGAAAAGAGGAACTAACATTAACAACATGTCAATGTTACAGCAATAAGCCACATATTAAAACAAGCTGCAGAACTTTCTACTCACGGTGTCTCTAGCACCATCTAGTGCCTCCTGAAGGCCATACAGTCTCCCGTTCACCAGGTATACGCCACTGGTCCACACGATGCAGCCCTCGTGCACCCACAGCTCCTCGGGGTCCAGAGGCACTAGTGGGAGCTGGGTAAGTTGGGCCATGGGGCCCAGAGAGTCCAGGCTGGGTGGGGGAGGCTGGAAGGGCAGGGAGGCTTTGCTGTTGATGGGAACAGTTCGAGGTAAATCTTCACTGGACTTATGTCTTCTTTTGAAGCGTGGATGGGATGTCAGTTTTCTGTGCTGGGGCCTCTGTTGTGAATTCTCGACATGCAACTGCTTCACTACGAGTTCACTATCCAGTTCTTGTACATTTGATGTACCCAGCCCACTCAGTTCTGCAGCCGGATCCCAGGTGTGAGCAGTTACCATTACGGTGGAACTGCTGGTCATAGCAGTGTGGAAAGCCATTTCTTCACCCATGCTGGGAAAGACAGTACCAATGGGGGTGGCTGGGGATGTTAGGTTTGTTGCCTGACTTACTGTGCAATCGCTATTAACATATGACTTGACATTCTGCAAGTCTTGTAAACTTGTATCCTGGGGAGTCGAGTCTGTCGGAATGGATGTCATACTGGAAACTGTGGTAGCAGCCCCATGGTAGGACAAGGTTTGTCGGACTTGAGGTGGATTCTTAGGGAGCTTGGCTGCATATTCAGCTGGGTAAAAAGGACCATAGAGATCCCCGAGATGCTTGTAGTTGGCCCATTTCTGGCAAAGACAGCATAGGAGGCGACCAGTGTGTCCAGTCTCTGATATCACAGGCCCCGACAGAACATATCCAGATGTAGGAAGTATCTTCCCGGATTGCAAGGCAGAATCAACTGGCTCTGAAACCCAATTTTCTTTTGTTCTTTCATTTTCCTTTTCTTTTCTCACAAGCTGAGATGACAGCGGGGTATTTAACAGGCCATCAGCCCCACAGTGACCAGCTTTGCCTCCACCTTTTGATTTTTCATCCTCGGCATTAATAATTGTACAGACTGCCCCAATCTCTTCTACCTTTTTCTCCACATGTATGTAAGGAGCAAAAACATTATTTCTGGTATCTGGGAATATTCCACACAGGCTCATGCTTCCCCTACCGATCGTTTGAGTGTCCAGCTCCTCTTTGGAAGCCATTCCTCTCCTTCTTCTCTGATTGGCACTTGTACTAGCAGTCTCGTTGCCCTCTTTCCCCTTTCTCTGTTTATGTTTAGCAGGCTTCAAATCTAACTCTGGCTGGGTCTCTTCACACTCTACATCCTCCTTCACCCCCTGGGTTTCAGCAGGAGGGACCAAAGGTGGACAGGGGATCTGGTCAGGTGGTGTTGATTCTTGGGGCACTTCATCTGCTGTGTTTGGGACTGGGACAGGCTGGGGTACAGCTGTAGGTGAGGGAAGAGGAGAGGAAGGTATGCTTGTTGCTGCATTCTGAATTTGTGCTTGGGCACGTTTCTGCTTATTCACACTGCCTACTGGGCGACCCTTTTTCTTCCCTGATGGGAAATACCCTTTGGGCACCATGCTATCTGACAGTTTAGACTCAGAACATGTCAACCCGAGAGAATTCATCTGGTGCTGAGAAGCTCTGGACAGAAGGTGGTGCCCAGGGCTCTGGCCAGTGGTGGTCCCATAGTAATCCCCACCTGGGTAATCATCAAAGCCCATGCCAGTCTCTTGCAGTTTCTGCCTAAGCAGGTTAGCAGCTGACTGCTCGCTTCGCCGGGTTTCCAGCTGTTGATAAGTGTTTGTGAACTGCTGTATGTCAGACAATGCAGATGAAGATGGAGGAGGGGATCCCTGTACAGGACAAGGTAATGGAGGAGCTGGTGGAAGGGGTCCTAACAAAGTAAAATCATCCTTATTTTCACCCACCAAAGACCCTGAAGATCCAGCAGCACCTAATCCAAAGTCAAAATCTTTTGGCAAACTTCTGAGGGTACAACTGCTAGAAGCTGTTGAACCTGGTTTGAGAGACTGAGAATCACAAGAGAAGGCATCTTCAACTGCTCTGTATGGCATAAGATCCTCTAAAGTATGAGAATCATCTAGGTAAGATAAACAGGCCTCCTCTCCTTGTGAAGCACTAGCAAACGACGTGCCACCCTCGGGGTCTGGCATGTCAGAGGTGTAATGAGATGCTTCTAAGAAGTCAGATTCCACGTGACTGTTGTTGAAGTCATTTTTTTTCACACTTGGAGTAATTTTCTGCACGATTGCCTCAAGTTTTAGACCACGACCCTTTCTTGGGGGAAGAAACTTTGCTTTGGACTGAGGAGGTGAGTTTGCACTGGATATAGAATGCTGAGTCTTAGGAGAATGCAATTTTGGCTGAGTATCAGTACTGCTAGAACAATTGTTGATTGCATGTCTAGAATCAGAGTGGGACTGAGATAGTGGGGAGTGATAAGCTGATCCTGGCCGCTGACTTGGAACATCCTGATGCTGCCTCTTAGCTGGAATAGGAGAAATAAAAGATCGAACTCTCCTTCTCATGATTAAAGGGTTGGTTTCAGCCGATGCTCCAGTTTTGGTTAGTCTCTGCCCCTGCTGAATCCCTTGGATAGCCTTACCGGTGTGCCCAGCAGGGCTAATAGCACCAGCTGAAGCCACTGAGTGGAAAGATTTGGCAGTGTCTTCTGCACTCTTATCTGAGATGTCCTCTTCTTTAAGTTTAGGGCCAGCATTTGTGACTTTTTGAGAAATAGCATGCTCACGAGGCATTGCAGTCGGTGGTTGTCCAGCACCATCTCTTTCAGAATAAGCATCCCATATTTTCATGTCAAAGTGTGAACGGAGATAAGAGTGCTGCCGAGATATGTGATGCTGACTTGGCAGAATATCACTTGAGGATTGGGATTTACACTTCTGTTCAGGGAGTCTCTGAAGAACGTGCTTGTCCATACCTCTTAGCCTTTGCCTGTCAGGAGTCCAGTCGGGTCTGTCTTGAGGGGGTAAGCTCTGTGAAAGCACTTGTAACTTACTAGTAGAGGGTGTGGTTTTAGAATATGCTGATATGGTGTGGAATGGTCGATGAGGCGTAGGATGGGAGATAATTTTTTGTCCATCCATGGTGTCACTGAAGCCATATGCTCTGAAACGATCAACTACCTGCGAAAATGACTGGTGTCTCGGTGGTGAGGACAAAGGATTCGAGGACATTTGAGAAAGATATGGCACGTTGCTGGTGGCTTCATTGTTGCCTTTGGCACTGCTGGTCTTATCTAAATCAGAAATAACATCTACGGGGGAATGAAGGGGCTTATTACACTCCTTACTGGGTGGCGTGCTGCAGTAACCATCTGTGTTATGGCCTGCAGCTTCAATCTTTGACGAGTCCTCCTTGTTTTGTGCTTTCTTTGCTTTTATTTCTTCCTTGCAGTATTCTTGACCGTTTGATCCAGAAGAGGATAATGGCTGCTGAATGACTGAGGGTCCAATGGTCCCAGAGTGTCCTCTCTCTCTTTCTGGTGTTGTTCGTCGAGAAGGAGACACATCGCAGATTACTGAGCGCCTTCCTGAGGACGTGGATGTCTGAGATTGAGTGTGACTGATAGGACCTACACCACATGCCAGTGGCTCAGCTTCCTGTAAAAGCAGTTGTTCCACAGCAGAAGGAGAGGTACCATATCTGGAGGGTTTTCTGTGCTGCAAAGAATAGTCAGCCAAATTAATGTGCTTTGGAGGGGCTCCTGTTGTGAGATCTAAAGACTGCTGCATGTGGGTGGACTGGCTTGGAGACAGATTGGTTTTGCCTTTTTCTAAGGAGATCCCATGAGTCACGTTGGGCTTATGTGCTTCAGAATCCCAAGAGGGATGAGGAGGGCCTAAAACTATCTCATTATCTGGTCCCTGATTTTGGATTGTATTCCGTTGTTTTCCAGAGGCCATTTGACTGAACTGGACATTAAGTCCACCCATAACTGTTTGAGAGCTCATTGCATGTGAACTCAAATTTTCAACCATACTGCAAGGTAGTCTAGTTTGATAACGGAGCTGGGATGTATCTTGAGGTTGTTGATGAACACTTGCTGTCTGGTCGGGACGTGCATAGCGTCGATCTAAGTGATGACCTTGGAGGACTTCTTGCAAAAGACTTGGAAACGATTGCTGAAACTGGGAACTGCTATCCTGACTTCTTGAGACGATACCTCTCCCCCCCTCCAAAGCAAAAACACCAATCTCCTTTCTAGCAATAGACCCATAGCTGGCCTGCAGCTGATGATAATTCTGGCTTCTATTTGCACCCATACCACTGCCTAGTCCTAACTTTCCCTTGCTCTTGGTAGAATTGAAATGTACCTCAGGATTACTGTATTTAAATGACACTGGGTGAGATTGAATAGAGGGGATGTTTTGGCCAAATTCTTGTTTAGGGGAAATATCATATTGTGACACATATGTTTCCATGCACACTTCCCCCTCTCCATTGTGATTTCTTGTCTCTCTTAAGACATTGACATCATGTCGCTCCTCAGGATTGCTGTGTTTGTTTGGGTAATGAGAAACAACATAACGTGGAGATTTGGCTCCTGTGTGCTTGCTTGATTCAATGTTCAGTTCAGAACGAGCAGAGACAATAACCCCAACACCTCCAACATTATGTTGCTCTGAAACATTCACAGTTTTACTTGGATTTTCAAAATGTTGTGCATCTGTCTCCGCTTCATCCCGTGTGGTAGAGACTGACAGTCTATTCTCTGAATTTTCTCTATCACAGGGAGGATCTGCACTTTCAACTTCGCTTTCTTCATCTTTTATCATTTTGATCATTCTGCCCTTCATTCCATTATCATTACTTCCAGGGTCTCGTTTTTCTGCACAGTTCGGATGTGCTGAGGGCATGGGAGATGGTGGAGCAGGGGGATATAACTGTTGTTTTGGGCTGTGTTCTGCAGAAGGATGAACTGATGGTGGTGAAGAGGAGGAGGGCGTCAGGGTTTCTGGTGTCTTTGTTTGAGACTCTCTAGTAGATAACTGTTTTGAAGCAGTTGAAATGACTCTAGGGTTGACCTGGAGATCCAATGCCTGTTCTGATGACATCTGACTCTGTGATGATGGGTAGCTCTGTGGCTCAGATTCATTGCTTGTTCCACTTGCTTGCCTAATTCTCTTGCATTCTAATTGCTGATGCCCTTTTGTTTCCAGCATCTCAGAACTCTCTTCATTCGCTGAGGTCTGACCACTGGCACTGGCAGTTCCAGATTTGTTTTGGTTGCCCGGTAAAGACTGAGATCCCTGCTGCATCTGAAGGTGATGTGCATTGTCTCTGCTCTTCCTCCGAGGCAGCACAGTGTCTGTTAGCAGCATGTGCTGCACTGTATTAGGTAGATTTTCCACTTGAGAGGTCAGAGCATTTAGACTATTTAGACCAGGGTCCTGCAAGAGTTTTTCATGAGGAAACAGGGCGCCATCTTCCCCTGGACCGCCTCGATGGCCTAGTCCTAGTCGGTTCTGACTCATGGAAGCGTGACCGATCCCTGCACTGTGGTTCAAACCAGCCACTTTAGTTCCTACACCGCTGCCACAACTACTAATACTGCTATTTGAATTGGGAGTGGGGCTCAGCTGAGGTACGGCCTGCAGAAGGCGTCCATGGCTTTGGCTGCTGCGAGTGTTTGAAACAGAGGGGTGTGATGGCGTCTGCACATGCGTGGCTGCACTATTCCCCTCTGAACTCCCCATTAGTGGAGACGAAGAGGAGCTGCAGCTTGGAGACTGTACAGCAGATGGAGCAGGGGAGGGATTAGATATCGGACTGAAGTTCTGATGAATGTGAGCCTGTTGACTTTGGGAATGCATAGGAGATTTGGTGAGGTCTTGAGAGGGTTGTGAAGGCAGAGCAGGGCTGGAGGAGACCGATGAATGGGGCAGTTTGGACTGCAGGTGTCCTTGGTGCTGCATTTTGAGGGAAGCTTCATAACCTGCTCCAGTGCTGTGCTGAGAGCTACGCTGGGAACTGGGAGCATGCTTGTGAAGGGACTGTGATTGGGGCGAATATGGAGGGTGAGCAGACGATGAGTAGCTTTGTCCCATATTCTCACAGCTGTTTGTACCAGATGAACTTGTATGAGTGTTTGGATTAGACTGACTGGGCGAGTTATTCATTTTGGCATCCGTACTGCTGTTGCTGATCACGTCGTATCTTTGCGGTGGAGAGTTGTACATTCCAGTAGAGCCTGAGGTTGCATTAATGGGGGCGTAGTGTCCGAACTGAGGGGGTATTCTGTTTCCAGAAAGCGGGTACGTCCGGTGATGCTGACCTTGGTGTAATCCTTGATGTGAGGGATATTTCTGACCATGCTGGCGTTGATGCATTTGAGCACCTGATTGTACTGAAGTAGAATGGGCCATACTGTATTGCTGGGAAGGAGAAAACGAACCAGCGCTGCCACTATTACTACTCCCAACTGCAGAGCCACTGCTGGAGCCATACTCCATAGAGTAGGGAGAAATCATTCCAGAGGACGACCCTGAACCAGATAAGTGCGGGTACTGATGAGGAACATGTCCATCTAGGTTCGTGTACCTAAATCCCGCACCATACGCAGCTCCGCCTCTTCTGCTTCTTTCTCGCCCACTCACTGAGAAATAATAATCCACACTGTCTTTCCGGTAAGAGTTCCCTCCACTGTGAGTGTTTCCCTGCGCCATCTCTCCAGCTGCTCTCCTGGCCCCATAGCCGTGCACAGCAGGAGCGTGTAGCAGATGCTGTTGGCTCCGCAGGTGCAGGAGCTGCCCGTGACTCTGCAGGTTAGGTTGAGCTTGCTGCATGGCGTACTCCTCGGAGGTTCTGGGGGACATCTGAAGGTCTGAAGGGTGGGCCGGATACGGGGAACTGACAACACTTCCTCCCCGGCTAAACCCTGGATGAATAGGGACTGGACTATTGGGAAAATTCTGCATCTTTGTGTTTTAGAGTTTCGCAAAAGCTGTTATTTGTAACCTTTCCTACGATAAGGATCCAAATGGCAAACTGGAATGTTTATTATTAACTTTGCATTTAAAGACACCAAGACACATATGTAGCAGCAATGCCCCAGCAAATGTCTGCTAATCAAAACTGAGCTTTGAGCTAAATTTGCTGCTCGAGTTAAAAAGTAAATAGTAAACAATGTGAAGATGGGAAATGCAGCAGCAGCAATTCATTCACAAAAATGGTGTCACGATTGCCACTGTGGCTTGGCACTAGATCCAAATAGCTCAGATAATGAAAGATTAGTATTGTCACAAAATGTAAAAATTCTCCACTAAAATTACAACTCAGTTACGTTTCATTTCGAGAATGTCAATATCTTGATACTGTAGTGTGATACGTCTCTTTGCCGTTTGGTAACTGTGCAAATGGATGTGGTTAGCAGCCATGCAGTCGGATTATAATAGTTCATCAACTGGTTTGCAACAAAAAAAGAGAAAATATTACTCCAGTTGGCACATGTATTCACTGACACTGAAAATAGCTCGAGAAAGATCAATACTTCAAGATCATGATTTTTTTTCATATTTCCTGTGTAACGGGGATTTTCTGCACTCTCTCAAGTATGTTTTCAGTAAGGTCTTTGCCAACAAATATTTTCCAGCTGCTTCCAAACATTTGTCCTTTCCCATGTTAGTTCCACTCCAGCAGGATTGTTGTTTTGTTTCTTTGCTCGTCCAATCCTTACAGTACGGTGTTCTTCAGCCTAGCTGGTCCTAGCTTCAGGTTTTCCATAGTCAGTAACATGCCATCCAGTCGCTCGTTTCATCCTATCCTTTCAGTATGATAGTGTCTTGCTCTCTCTCTTGAAACAGGAAGCTTGAGACGGTCTGAAAACACAGGGAAAACACTCAATGTTAATCTTTGCTTTAGTACTACATTCATGTTCATAACCAAATAACCCAAGTGCACTTAGTGTAGAGTAGGGATGCACCGATACGGGTGCCAGTATGGGTATCGGGCCCAACGCCTCTCTGGCGTGCACAAGCTGATGAGAGAAAGACGCGCAGTGGATTGAGCGCGCAGCGGCACAGATGCTGGTCGAGCACATGCCGTTTCCACAGACGTCCGTGGAAATATTGTAGCTCGGTCGGATGTCAATGGCAAAGAAAGTAAACCGAGGCATGCCGCTTATTATTAAGGTTTACTGGCGGTGAGAGAGAGTGTGACGGAGGCCGAGCTGCACAATAGACCATTTCAGAGACCACTAATACGATATTTCCCAATTTAACACCTGTAATCCCACCCAAAAACTCTGTTTTATTCTTGGCGAAGAAGCCAAATGCTCCAATACAGCTGCAGGGATGGGTAGGGTCTCCTGAGGCATCCAATGAACACACACACTCACTGCCCGAAAACACACCCCATTAGACACACACACACACACACAGAATGTTCAATTCTAAGTTCAGTTGTTACATGATTCCTGTATTGTTTTTTTTTTCTAAATCATTTTCTGTTGATTTAATGCTTTGGCAAAAAAAAAAAAAAAAAAAAAAATTGTCATGCCAATTTTATTTATTTCAATACCGGGTATTCTCCGTGTAAATGCATGCACATACGACGAGTTACATCTGTGAATAAAGTAAAATTAGATAGAATTACAAGAGTCGCGGGAAAAATTGTAGGATCTAAACAAACATCAGTGGCTCAGTGACATCACATCACTGTTCAGAGGAACGCGGTGACTATAGCGAGAGACACAACACACACACACACACACACACACACACACACACACACACACACACACACACACACACACACACACACACACACACACACACACACACACAGTGAATCATGTTTTTGAATTATTGCCATCACGTCGTCGCTATAGAACACCAAAAGCGATTAAAGCGATTTATAAACAATCTTTTGTACCAAATGCAATAAGTTTTTTGAATAAGAGGAAGTAAAGGTGAATATTTTGATTCTTATGCATGTATATTGTGTATTGTTAATTGTTTTGTGATTGTATGGCGAGACCAAAGACCAATTTTCAGCCAAGGCTGAACAATAAAGTACAAACAAACAAACTAGGGTTAGGTGTCTCTCTCACACACACACACACACACACACACACACACACACACACACACACACACACACACACACAGCTGGGGTTAGGTGTCTCACACTCACTTACACACACACAGCTGGGGTTAGGTGTCTCTCACACACACACAGCTGGGGTTAGGTGTCTCACACTCACTTACACACACACACACAGCTGGGGTTAGGTGTCTCTCACACACACACACACACACAGCTGGGGTTAGGTGTCTCACACTCACTTACACACACACACACACACACACACACAGCTGGGGTTAGGTGTCTCTCACACACACACACACACACAGCTGGGGTTAGGTGTCTCACACTCACACACACACACACACACAGAGCTGGGGTTAGGTGTCTCTCTCACACACACACACACACACACACACAGAGCTGGGCCTTAGGTGTCTCTCTCACACACACACACACACACACACACACACACACACACACACACACACACATAGCTGGGGTTAGGTGTCTTGCTCATGGACACCTCGACACTTGGTCAGGTAGAACCGGGATTGAACCACCAACCTTCCGGTTTGTAGACAACCCACATGAACCACTGAGCCGCTGCCGCCACACACTATAATGTGTGTGTGTGGGGGGGAGGGTATTCTGTGTGTGTGTGTGTGTGTGTGTGTGGGGGGGGGGGGGGTATTGTGTGTGTGTGTGTGGATATTGTGTGTGTGTGTGGGGTTACTCTTTGCACGAAGAATAGTGAGGAAACGCGTGTGTGTCCGCTCAGGGCCACCGTAGAAGCATGTGTGTGTAAGCGGACCCGCGGTGTGTGTGGAGAGAAATGCCTCATCGTACGCTAATAAACACAACGGCTCATTATGGTCTTTATACACCACAGAAAACATAGTATATGATACTGCATTTCTGTCAACAGATCCTCCTAAACACTACATGCACCTTTAAAGCGGTGTATAGTTACACACACAGCAGCTGATTGGGCCTCAAACCAGATTCACTTCACATCTGCAATCCGGATTATCTCTATCAATGATCAATGTTTCATAATCGTGTCCAATAAACACACGTTCAGTGTGCAGGCAGTGTTTCCCAGCACTGATTCAGGATCAGAAACGCACAACTCAGAAACACACAACTCAGAAACACACAACTCAGAAACACACAACTCAGAAACACACAACTCAGAAACACACAACTCAGTAACACACAACTCAGAAACACACAACTCAGTAACACACAACTCAGAAACACACAACTCAGTAACACACAACTCAGAAACACACAACTCAGAAACACACAACTCAGAAACACACAACTCAGTAACACACAACTCAGTAACACACACAACTCAGTAACACACAACTCAGTAACACACACAACTCAGTAACACACACAACTCAGAAAAACAACCTTTAGAAACAACTCAGAAACACACAACTCAGAAACACACAACTCAGAAACACACACAACTCAGAAACACACAACTCAGAAACACACAACTCAGAAACACACAACCTTTAGAAACACAACTCAGTAAAACACAACTCAGAAACACACAACTCAGTAAAACACAACTCAGAAAAACAACCTTTAGAAACAACTCAGAAACACACAACTCAGAAACACACAACTCAGAAACACACAACCTTTAGAAACACAACTCAGTAAAACACAACCTTTAGAAACACACAACTCAGAAACACACAACTCAGAAACACACAAATCAGTAAAACACAACCTTTAGAAACACACAACTCAGAAACACACAACTCAGAAACATAACTCAGAAAAACACAACTCAGTAAAACACAACTCAGAAAAACAACCTTTAGAAACAACTCAGAAACACACAACTCAGAAACACACAACTCAGAAACACACAACTCAGAAACACACAACTCAGAAACACACAACCTTTAGAAACACAACTCAGAAACACACAACTCAGAAACACACAACTCAGAAACACACAACTCAGTAACACAACCTTTAGAAACACACAACTCAGAAAAACAACCTTTAGAAACAACTCAGAAACACACAACTCAGAAACACACAACTCAGAAACACACAACTCAGAAACACACAACTCAGAAACACACAACCTTTAGAAACACACAACTCAGAAACACACAACTCAGAAACACACAACTCAGTAAAACACAACCTTTAGAAACACACAACTCAGAAACACACAACTCAGAAACATAACTCAGAAAAACACAACTCAGTAAAACACAACTCAGAAAAACAACCTTTAGAAACAACTCAGAAACACACAACTCAGAAACACAACTCAGAAACACACAACCCAGAAACACACAACCTTTAGAAACACAACTCAGAAACACACAACTCAGTAACACAACCTTTAGAAACACACAACTCAGTAAAACACAACTCAGAAACACACAACTCAGAAACACACAACACAGAAACGCACAACACAAAAACGCACAACACAGAAACACACAACACAGAAACGCACAACACAGAAACACACAACTCAGAAACGCACAACTCAGAAACACAACTCAGAAACGCACAACTCAGAAACGCACAACTCAGAAAAACACAACTCAGAAACACAACCTTTAGAAACACACAACTCAGAAACACAACTCAGAAACGCACAACTCAGAAAAACACAACTCAGAAACACACAACTCAGAAACACACAACTCAGAAACACACAACTCAGAAACACACAACTCAGAAACACACAACTCAGAAACACAACTCAGAAACGCACAACTCAGAAACACACAACTCAGAAACACAACTCAGAAAAACACAACTCAGAAACACACAACTCAGAAACACAACTCAGAAACGCACAACTCAGAAAAACACAACTCAGAAACACACAACTCAGAAACACACAACTCAGAAACACACAACACAGAAACACACTAGGGCTGCAACTAACGATTATTTTGAGAATCGATTAATCGAACGATTATTTTTCCGATTAAAGGGGCATTATGCAGAAATCCCGTTTTTGTCAAACAGCGACCCCTAGTGTTACTGTGGAGTACTTGAATTTAACGTTACTGTCGTAAATACCACTCACTCAGAGCGTGACATGGCCTGTTACATAGTATACAATAGTACATTATGTTTAATTTGTCGTTTAATGAGATATAATTTATGTTGTTAGTGGTGAGAATTTTCACGTGATTAAATACATAGATCCGACAATTTTAATGGTCCAGAGGCAGAACTTTTGCCAAGTGTGTCAGAGGTTCTGGGTTCTAATCGGTACTAGTAGTATAGTTTATTTTCCTCATCAAAACCGATTGTTTATTAGTGGTTGTATTTCAAGCAGGGACATGTTTTTTGTGCATTAGATTTTGTGATTTCACAAATAACAAAATATAGAGAGTCTCTCAGTCCCCGCAACGGATTCAGGCGCGCGTCACAACTAGGGCTGGGACAACGCGGCGACGTCATCGATGAAGTCAACGCAAAATATGCGCGTCGATTCGTCAGACCCAAAACAAAGATGGCGGCGCCGGAGAGTAGTAGCTGACTGGATTGTTGACTATACTGCGCGCATAACATACATAGCGCGCGTACGGCAGAGAGGCAGAGAGCGAGAGACACACACAAGGTCTCTCGCTCTCTGCCGCGCGCGCTATGTATGTTATGCGCGCATTATGTTTTGTCTCGCATGCGCGCTCTAGATTCTGGGAGATTTGAACTAATTTGCGGGCATCAGGGAGACGCTCAATATGCTAAGGACTCCCAGAACTTCCGGGAGGTTTGGGATGTCTGAGTGCGGGTCCCCCCCGGCGTGCATGAGTACATTCACACCAGGAGCAGGAGCAGCGCGTGAGCAACAGCGGGAGCAGGAGCAGCGCATGAGCAACAGCGGGAGCAGGAGCAGCGCATGAGCAACAGCGGGAGCAGGAGCAGCGCGTGAGCAACAGCGGGAGCAGGAGCAGCGCGTGAGCAACAGCGGGAGCAGGAGCAGCGCGTGAGCAACAGCGGGAGCAGGAGCAGCGCATGAGCAACAGCGGGAGCAGGAGCAGCGCGTGAGCAACAGCGGGAGCAGGAGCAGCGCGTGAGCAACAGCGGGAGCAGGAGCAGCGCATGAGCAACAGCGGGAGCAGGAGCAGCGCATGAGCAACAGCGGGAGCAGGAGCAGCGCGTGAGCAACAGCGGGAGCAGGAGCAGCGCGTGAGCAACAGCGGGAGCAGGAGCAGCGCGTGAGCAACAGCGGGAGCAGGAGCAGCGCGTGAGCAACAGCGGGAGCAGGAGCAGCGCGTGAGCAACAGCGGGAGCAGGAGCAGCGCGTGAGCAACAGCGTGAGCAACAGCGTGAGCAACAGCAGGAGCAGGAGCAGCGCATGAGCAACAGCGGGAGCAGGAGCAGCGCGTGAGCAACAGCGGGAGCAACAGCAGGAGCAGGAGCAGCGCATGAGCAACAGCGGGAGCAGGAGCAGCGCGTGAGCAACAGCGGGAGCAGGAGCAGCGCGTGAGCAACAGCGGGAGCAGGAGCAGCGCGTGAGCAACAGCGGGAGCAGGAGCAGCGCATGAGCAACAGCGGGAGCAGGAGCAGCGCATGAGCAACAGCGGGAGCAGGAGCAGCGCGTGAGCAACAGCGGGAGCAGGAGCAGCGCATGAGCAACAGCGGGAGCAGGAGCAGCGCGTGAGCAACAGCGGGAGCAGGAGCAGCGCGTGAGCAACAGCGGGAGCAGGAGCAGCGCGTGAGCAACAGCGGGAGCAGGAGCAGCGCGTGAGCAACAGCGGGAGCAGGAGCAGCGCGTGAGCAACAGCGGGAGCAGGAGCAGCGCGTGAGCAACAGCGTGAGCAACAGCGTGAGCAACAGCAGGAGCAGGAGCAGCGCATGAGCAACAGCGGGAGCAGGAGCAGCGCGTGAGCAACAGCGGGAGCAACAGCAGGAGCAGGAGCAGCGCATGAGCAACAGCGGGAGCAGGAGCAGCGCGTGAGCAACAGCGGGAGCAGGAGCAGCGCGTGAGCAACAGCGGGAGCAGGAGCAGCGCGTGAGCAACAGCGGGAGCAGGAGCAGCGCGTGAGCAACAGTGGGAGCAGGAGCAGCGCGTGAGCAACAGTGGGAGCAGGAGCAGCGCGTGAGCAACAGTGGGAGCAGGAGCAGCGCGTGAGCAACAGCGGGAGCAGGAGCAGCGCATGAGCAACAGCGGGAGCAGGAGCAGCGCATGAGCAACAGCGGGAGCAGGAGCAGCGCGTGAGCAACAGTGGGAGCAGGAGCAGCGCGTGAGCAACAGCGGGAGCAGGAGCAGCGCATGAGCAACAGCGGGAGCAGGAGCAGCGCGTGAGCAACAGTGGGAGCAGGAGCAGCGCGTGAGCAACAGCAGGAGCAGCGCATGAGCAACAGCGGGAGCAGGAGCAGCGCGTGAGCAACAGCGGGAGCAGGAGCAGCGCGTGAGCAACAGCGGGAGCAGGAGCAGCGCGTGAGCAACAGCGGGAGCAGGAGCAGCGCGTGAGCAACAGCGGGAGCAGGAGCAGCGCATGAGCAACAGCGGGAGCAGGAGCAGCGCGTGAGCAACAGCGGGAGCAGGAGCAGCGCATGAGCAACAGCGGGAGCAGGAGCAGCGCGTGAGCAACAGCGGGAGCAGGAGCAGCGCGTGAGCAACAGCGGGAGCAGGAGCAGCGCGTGAGCAACAGCGGGAGCAACAGCGGGAGCAGGAGCGGGAGCAGGAGCAGCGCGTGAGCAACAGCGGGAGCAGGAGCAGCGCATGAGCAACAGCGGGAGCAGGAGCAGCGCGTGAGCAACAGCGGGAGCAGGAGCAGCGCGTGAGCAACAGCGGGAGCAGGAGCAGCGCGTGAGCAACAGCGGGAGCAGGAGCAGCGCATGAGCAACAGCGGGAGCAGGAGCAGCGCATGAGCAACAGCGGGAGCAGGAGCAGCGCGTGAGCAACAGCAGGAGCAGGAGCAGCGCGTGAGCAACAGCGGGAGCAGGAGCAGCGCGTGAGCAACAGTGGGAGCAGGAGCAGCGCGTGAGCAACAGCAGGAGCAGGAGCAGCGCATGAGCAACAGCGGGAGCAGGAGCAGCGCGTGAGCAACAGCAGGAGCAGGAGCAGCGCATGAGCAACAGCAGGAGCAGGAGCAGCGCATGAGCAACAGCGGGAGCAGGAGCAGCGCGTGAGCAACAGCGGGAGCAACAGCGGGAGCAGGAGCAGCGCGTGAGCAACAGCGGGAGCAGGAGCAGCGCGTGAGCAACAGCGGGAGCAGGAGCAGCGCGTGAGCAACAGCGGGAGCAGGAGCAGCGCGTGAGCAACAGCGGGAGCAGGAGCAGCGCGTGAGCAACAGCGGGAGCAGGAGCAGCGCGTGAGCAACAGCGGGAGCAGGAGCAGCGCGTGAGCAACAGCGGGAGCAACAGCGGGAGCAGGAGCAGCGCGTGAGCAACAGCGGGAGCAACAGCGGGAGCAACAGCGGGAGCAGGAGCAGCGCGTGAGCAACAGCGGGAGCAGGAGCGGGAGCAGGAGCAGCGCGTGAGCAACAGCGGGAGCAGGAGCAGCGCGTGAGCAGCAGTGAAGCGCGGGTTTCGGCGCAGAGTCTTAATTTGCTGCTGCCCACGCTCAATTAAAGTGAAAGCACTCTTTTGATGGACAAAATAAATATGATTTCACCCCAAAAGTGCAGAAAATGCACATAATTTGCATGTCTGATGTGTTTTAACAAGAACAGGAGAAGGGTATGTATGTCAGAAAAGAAAATGAAGACTCAAAAATATTTATAGAATTTTTTTTATTGAATGCTAGACATCAAGTTATTATTTTCATCTTAAAGAAGAATTACAAGATGCACTTTTTTCAGTAAGCTAGGCCTATGTGTTTTCAAGGCTTCAAAGTTTTATTGAATGCTACCTCTGACTAAGAATGCATTACTTTGCACTTGTATAGTCTTTTATTTTGGAATTTTAAGAGCAATAAACATATATTGCAATGTTAAGGAATTCATGTTGTTTCATTCAGATATGTAAATCAACATGTATAAATTGCTATTAGTCAATTAATGGGGAGATAATCGATAACCGAATCGAAATCGAATCGGACTGGGAAAATGAATCGTTAGATTAATTGATGCATCGAAAAAATAATCGCTAGATTAATCGTTTAAAAAATAATCGTTTATCCCAGCCCTAGTCACAACAGAACACTGTAACTCTTCTGCACCACTGATCGCAGAGGCAACGAGCACTTTGGTCACTTGATTTCAAAAATAACACATTTCAGATCGCCTCTTATTTAACAAACGAACGAAATTAATGCTCTACTAGAGTTACCTGGAGATGTTTTATTTGTTTGTAATGGTAACGTTACATCCGTGCCGCGAGAAGTTTCAATGGAGACATAACACACCAGCAAATTACGCCTATGCTCGTGTCCGACTCCTCGCTCGGTCAGTCAGCCGTTTCCTCTTTCTCTGTTCCTCCGACAATGCTTTCCTAGCTTTCTGCATCTCATATGCCGGCTCACCCATGACGGTAGTGTGACAAACTCCATCCATCTATACCTTGTTCCTGTGTGTATGTGTGCAGTGCCGTAAAGGAATATGTTACATCGCGAGAGCTGATATCACGCGATACTTCCTGACGCGGCCCGCCGCACCGAAGTTGCAAGTGGGATTTTTGCGCTCACAGGCACCAGGGGGGGGTCGAGACGCCCACCATTCAACCCGAAAGAAGTTATATAACCATTTCAATAACTCTGAAGCTGTTCAGTTAAGCTAAAAAACTGCATAGTGTCCCTTTAATCGATTAATCGGATTAAAAAAATCAATTTTATTTTTTTGTTTATTGACTAAATAAAACCCGGTTACACTATATTTTAAGGTGTCCTTGTTACAGTGTAATTATATATTTAAGTACATAGTAATATTAAGTAACTACATGTACTTACTATAGGAATAGGGTAGGATTAGGATTTGGTTGAGGGTTAGTTGCATGTAATTATGCATATTTTACTGTTATTACTACAGTGAGTACATGTAACATATGTAACAAGGACACCGTAAAATAAAGTGTTACCTAAAACCCTAAATTAGGATATTTATGTGTAAAAGTGTACTTTAAAAAGTGCAAAAGCCACACATTGAGTTTTAGTATTATCAATATTTGCATTGTTTTTAATGATAATTGCTGATGGCAAGTTGACAACCATGATTAATGTAAAAAAAAAAAACATTTATATCCAACATATTGTTTTAACACAATTTTTGTTAAAACAAATTTACAGACATGTTGTTCAGATGTGAAGATATAAACTAAAAACATCTCAAATATATAATTCATTTAATTTTTATTTAAAATTAATTGAATTAAGGATAATTTGTAAAAATAAATATAGAAAGACTGAAAACAAGCGTGTGAACAGAGCCGCAGTAGATCGCGTTTGAAAAACAATTAAAACTTAATTGTAGACAAATGCTATAATAAGAGAGCGGAATGGAGGTACACAGCAAGCTAACAGGCTTGATTAAAAAGACAGGAGAAATGATGCATTAGTGCACAAGCATTCGCTGAAAACCACTGAGTACAGTGACTAAAACAATAATTTACTGCTGCTGTTATTAACTGCCTTTATATTCAGTGCTTCGCTTTGTAAAGACCGTTTTAATTTAATATTTCTGCGGTAGCACTATTTTAATCCATCGCTTATGTTGCGAGCGAACTGATTGCGCAACCTGATGCTCGAGACAAAATACAGACATCCCAAGTCTCCCGGAAGTTCTGGAAGTCACCCGCATATTGATATGCTCCCTGATCCTCGCGAATTAGTTCAAACTCCCGGGATTTGAGCGCGCATGCGAGACAGAAGAGACTGTGCTCCAAACCGTGTAGCGCGTGCGGCAGCAGAGCGGCGGAGGGAGAGAGGCCTTGCGTGTGTGCGTGTGTGTGCCTCATGAAGCGCGTGTAAGACAGAGAGCATCCTGATTGGCCCGTTTCAACCAATCACCAGTAAACGCTCCCCGTGACGTAAGCAGACCAACTAATCGATAATGACATTCGTTGACAACGATTTTCATAATCGATTATTATCGATTTTATCGATAAGACGTTGCAGCCCACACAACTCAGAAACACACAACTCAAAAACACACAACACAGAAACACACACAACTCAGTAACACACACAACTCAGTAACACACAACTCAGTAACACACACACACAACTCAAAAACACACAACAACTCAGTAAAACAACTCAGAAACACACAACTCAGAAACACACAACTCAAAAACACACAACACAGAAACACACACAACTCAGTAACACACACAACTCAGTAACACACACAACTCAGTAACACACAACTCAGTAACACACACACACAACTCAAAAACACACAACAACTCAGTAAAACAACTCAAAAACAACTCAGAAACACACAACTCAGTAAAACACAACCTTTAGAAACACACAACTCAGAAACACACAACAACTCAGTAAAACAACTCAAAAACAACTCAGAAACACACAACTCAGTAAAACACAACCTTTAGAAACACACAACTCAGAAACACACAAATCAGTAAAACATAACCTTTAGAAACACACAACTCAGAAACACACAACTCAGAAACGCACAACACAGAAACACATAACTCAGTAAAACACAACTCAGAAACACACAACCTTTAGAAACACACAACTCAGAAACACACAACCTTTAGAAACACACAACTCAGAAACACACAACCTTTAGAAACACACAACTCAGAAACTCACAACTCAGTAAAACACAACCTTTAGAAACACACAACTCAGTAAACACAACCTTTAGAAACACACAATTCAGAAAAACACAACCTTTAGAAACACACAACCTTTAGAAACACACAACTCAGAAAAACACAACCTTTAGAAACACACAACTCAGAAACACACAACTCAGAAAAACACAACCTTTAGAAACACACAACTCAGTAAACACAACCTTTAGAAACACACAACTCAGAAACACACAACCTTTAGAAACACACAACTCAGAAAAACACAACCTTTAGAAACACACAACTCAGAAACACACAACTCAGAAAAACATAACCTTTAGAAACACACAACTCAGTAAACACAACCTTTAGAAACACACAACTCAGAAAAACACAACCTTTAGAAACACACAACTCAGAAAAACACAACCTTTAGAAACACACAACTCAGAAACACACAACTCAGAAAAACACAACCTTTAGAAACACAACTCAGAAAAACACAACCTTTAGAAACACACAACTCAGTAAACACAACCTTTAGAAACACACAACTCAGAAAAACACAACCTTTAGAAACACACAACTCAGAAAAACACAACCTTTAGAAACACACAACTCAGAAACACACAACTCAGAAAAACACAACCTTTAGAAACACAACTCAGAAACACACAACCTTTAGAAACACACAACTCAGAAACACACAAATCAGTAAAACATAACCTTTAGAAACACACAACTCAGAAACACACAAATCAGTAAAACATAACCTTTAGAAACACACAACTCAGAAACACACAACTCAGAAACGCACAACACAGAAACACATAACTCAGTAAAACACAACTCAGAAACACACAACCTTTAGAAACACACAACTCAGAAACACACAACCTTTAGAAACACACAACTCAGAAACACACAACCTTTAGAAACACACAACTCAGAAACACACAACTCAGTAAACACAACCTTTAGAAACACACAACTCAGTAAACACAACCTTTAGAAACACACAACTCAGAAAAACACAACCTTTAGAAACACACAACTCAGAAACACACAACTCAGAAAAACACAACCTTTAGAAACACAACTCAGAAACACACAACCTTTAGAAACACAACTCAGAAACACACAAATCAGAAACACACAACTCAGTAAAACACAACCTTTAGAAACACAACTCAGAAACACACAACCTTTAGAAACACACAACTCAGAAACACACAACTCAGAAACACACAACCGGCTCACATTCCTTCACATCTCGGAGGAATCTGCTCAGAGACATGTGATCTCCCAGCATGCACTGGGCCAGAACGGTCACATGACACACGGCACAACACTCCAACACATCCAC
Source organism: Rhinichthys osculus (assembly GCA_029959095.1). Taxonomy (NCBI): domain Eukaryota; kingdom Metazoa; phylum Chordata; class Actinopteri; order Cypriniformes; family Leuciscidae; genus Rhinichthys; species Rhinichthys osculus. Next base: position 68,018,545 of record JARWKJ010000002.1, on the reverse strand, counting down.
TGCCAACAACAGTCTACAGTTACAGTCATGACAAGAAACTGAATTCCAGACACAATTCTTGATAAAACAATAGTCAAATGTACTTCTCAAAGTAATTATAAAAATATAATAAGAATTATTATTGAATAAGAATAATAACATTTAATTGTATTAAATATGTAGTAAATCATAAAACACAACATACAGAAACAGAATTTGTGTGTGTGTGTGTGTGTGTGTGTGGGGGGGGGGTGGGGGGTGGGGGGTGGGGGGGGGGGGGATACAATGGAACTGATGTAAAAATAAAAGACTTCATTATAGGGCCATATTACTGTTAAATTTGATTAAATCATTAGTTTTATTAATTCAATTGACGACTCTTATGGTGCGTCTTTATTATACTTGATCACGATGTACGTTTGCGCACACTTCAAAAGTTTAATTTCAGTCAAACTAAACAATAACTGTAACGATAACTAACGTTCACCATAACAATCACTATAACCATAACTGTAACGATCACTATAACTGTAACGATCACTGTAACGATCACTATAACTGTAACAATCACTGTAACGATCACTATAACTGTAACGATCACTATAACTGTAACGATCACTATAACTGTAACGATCACTGTAACGATCACTATAACTGTAACGATCACTATAACTGTAACAATCACTGTAACGATCACTATAACTGTAACGATCACTATAACTGTAACGATCACTGTAACGATCACTGTAACGATCACTATAACTGTAATGATCACTGTAACGATAACTGTAACGTTCACCATAACAATCACTATAACCATAACTGTAACGATCACTATAACGATAACTGTAACAATCACTGTAACGATCACTATAACTGTAACGATCACTATAACTGTAACGATCACTGTAACGATCACTATAACTGTAACGATCACTATAACTGTAACAATCACTGTAACGATCACTATAACTGTAACGATCACTATAACTGTAACGATCACTGTAACGATCACTGTAACGATCACTATAACTGTAATGATCACTGTAACGATAACTGTAACGTTCACCATAACAATCACTATAACCATAACTGTAACGATCACTATAACGATAACTGTAACAATCACTATAACCATAACTGTAACGATCACTATAACTGTAACGATCACTGTAACGATCACTGTAACTGTAATGATCACTGTAACGATAACTGTAACGTTCACCATAACAATCACTATAACCATAACTGTAACGATCACTATAACGATCACTATAACTGTAACGATCACTGTAACGTTCACTATATAACGATAACTATAACATTCACTATATAACGATAACTATAACGTTCACTATATAACGATAACTGTAACGATAACTGTAACGTTCACCATAACAATCACTATAACCATAACTGTAACGATCACTATAACGATAACTGTAACGATCACTGTAACGATCACTGTAACCATAACTGTAACCATAACTGTAACCATAACTGTAACGATCACTGTAACGATCACTGTAACGATCACTATAACCATAACTGTAACGATCACTATAACTGTAACGATCACTGTAACGATCACTATAACTGTAACGATCACTGTAACGTTCACTATATAACGATAACTATAACATTCACTATATAACGATAACTATAACGTTCACTATATAACGATAACTGTAACGTTCACCATAACAATCACTATAACCATAACTGTAACGATCACTATAACGATAACTGTAACAATCACTATAACCATAACTGTAACGATCACTATAACTGTAACGATCACTGTAACGATCACTGTAACGATCACTATAACTGTAATGATCACTGTAACGATAACTGTAACGTTCACCATAACAATCACTATAACCATAACTGTAACGATCACTATAACGATCACTATAACTGTAACGATCACTGTAACGTTCACTATATAACGATAACTATAACATTCACTATATAACGATAACTATAACGTTCACTATATAACGATAACTGTAACGATAACTGTAACGTTCACCATAACAATCACTATAACCATAACTGTAACGATCACTATAACTGTAACGATCACTGTAACGATCACTATAACTGTAATGATCACTGTAACGATAACTGTAACGTTCACCATAACAATCACTATAACCATAACTGTAACGATCACTATAACGATCACTATAACTGTAACGATCACTGTAACGTTCACTATATAACGATAACTATAACATTCACTATATAACGATAACTATAACGTTCACTATATAACGATAACTGTAACGATAACTGTAACGTTCACCATAACAATCACTATAACCATAACTGTAACGATCACTATAACGATAACTGTAACGATCACTGTAACCATAACTGTAACGATCACTGTAACCATAACTGTAACGATCACTGTAACCATAACTGTAACGATCACTGTAACGATCACTGTAACGATCACTATAACCATAACTGTAACGATCACTGTAACCATAACTGTAACGATCACTGTAACGATCACTGTAACGATCACTATAACCATAACTGTAACGATCACTGTAACCATAACTGTAACGATCACTGTAACCATAACTGTAATGATCACTGTAACCATAACTGTAACGATCACTGTAACGATCACTGTAACCATAACTGTAACGATCACTGTAACCATAACTGTAACGATCACTGTAACCATAACTGTAACGATCACTGTAACGATCACTATAACCATAACTGTAACGATCACTATAACGATCACTATAACTGTAACGATCACTATAACGATCACTGTAACGATCACTATAACGATCACTATAACGATCACTATAACGATCACTGTAACGATCACTGTAACGATCACTGTAACCATAACTGTAACGATTACTATAACCATAACTGTAACGATCACTGTAACGATCACTGTAACGATCACTATAACTGTAACGATCACTGTAACGATCACTGTAACGATCACTGTAACAATCACTATAACTGTAACGATCACTATAACCATAACTGTAACGATCACTGTAACGATCACTGTAACGATCACTATAACGATCACTATAACCATAACTGTAACGATCACTATAACGATCACTATAACCATAACTGTAACGATCACTATAACGATCACTGTAACGATCACTGTAACCATAACTGTAACGATCACTATAACGATCACTATAACCATAACTGTAACGATCACTATAACGATCACTGTAACCATAACTGTAACGATCACTATAACGATCACTATAACTGTAACGATCACTATAACGATCACTGTAACGATCACTGTAACGATCATTGTAACGATCACTGTAACGATCACTGTAACGATCACTATAACGATCACTGTGATCGTTGTAGTGATCGTTACAGTTATGGTTATAGTGATCGTTATAGTGATCGTTACAGTGATCGTTATAGTGATCGTTATAGTGATCGTTACAGTGATCGTTATAGTGATCGTTACAGTGATCGATCACTGTAATTACGTGTAATCGTAATTATCGATCACGATAATTACGATTAGGGTTTGGTACCGAAACTCGGTGCCAATAGGGAACCGGTTCCGACGTAAACGGTAGTAACCAGACCGAATAAGAACAACAATTTCGGTGCCTGACTTAATTAGGCACACATGCATGCGCGCTTTGCTCGCAAGGTTTGGCTGCATTTCACGTGTAAAATTACGCGTCAGAACGCCCTCTGGGTGTGCCGATAGTCTGGGCGCCGCCTCGACGCACTTACGTTGTCATATTATGTTGGCGCGCGCGCGCCATCTGCTCCTCAGATTTCTCTGCCTAAAAAAGGAAGCTGCTTGGCAGCGTCCCGTTCCCTATTGAGAGAACATAGGTTACACCAGTAACCAGAGATGTTCTCTTTCATAGGTTCACTCAACGCTGCGTAGCTAAGAAGCAGTGGATAGGCTGCTGTATCACGTGCCGTTTGAACTGACGCGCTACAGCGATCTGTCACATTTCTAAGAGCCAAAACGTTATTTATTGTGTGAATCTCGTAAAAATATTGACAGAATCTGACAGCTGTGGATTTGTTCCATATCAAAAGTAACCTTCTCTGTCTTGTCTGTCGGTGTCCTCTTTGTCCGTGATTTTTCTCTGCGTGAGAAAATGGATGTGTGGCGTGAGAGCGTGTGAAAAGGGTCAATGCGTGAGAGTTGGCAGCTCTGCTAGTAATCTCTATTAATCTCCAGTATTATTACATTGTTTGATACAATATTATTTTATTTGATATTATGTAAATGTGTAAAATGTAATGTAAAAATTTGTATTTTATATTGGTTTTATTATTAAAATATGTTACTTGTATTTTATTGTTTAAAGATTTAAGTTAATATTGTGTCCAGTTTGGCCCTGTAAATTAAAGAGTATTATTTTTTGATAAAGTGTGTGCGGTTTCGTTTTCTTAAGTACTGTTTCAAGAACCGTTTAAGCACCACCGGAACCGTTTAAAAAATACCGAGTAGGTACTGGTATCGGATAAAACCCAACCGATACCCAACCCTAATTACGATGCACCGCATCCTCAATTTTACTTCAAAAGTTATGTGTGCGTGCACGCGCGTGTGCGTTCGGGAAGTCGCAGTGAAGCGCTCGTGCTGGAACTCAAGAGCGCGCACTCACTACCGGCCACACTGAGACTTTCAGCACACCGGAGAAAGCATCACACAACATGCTGGAAACTCATGTAAACGCCCACTGCAACGTTACAATAATAGGCTACTTCTATCAGCTTGGCGTTGAACTAATGCCCCATGCTCGTACCATGATAACGTTACATTGACTGCATTTAGCCGACATGTGGTGTTATCTAGCATAAGGCATTTCACTGACTATTCGTGTATCTAAAACAAAGCGGAGGTCTCTCCATAACTCAAACGCTCTGATCAATTTTATTTTAAAGAAATGTTCATCAGTGTATAATGTTACCATTAGAGATGTGCGCAACAACCGTCGCCGAGTCGCTGTTGAAGGTGGCGATCATCCATTTATAATCACGCGTAACAACAACACAGAATAACTGTAATTTGACCATCGGGTGCGGATACTTAAATCAGAGAACATTATTAGGGCGGGTGATGATTTGTATTTGGCCGCGGATTCAGATCCGGGTGACGATGAGCTCATCCGCGTAAAGCAGACTCTGCAGGCGCTAACAGCTCGCGGTGAAACGGCTAACGTGCTTCATCAAGTTAGTGGTATCACCTCCTGCATATTCTATTTGTGCGTGACATGCGCGTCTTCTCCTGAGGCCCGTTCTTCGTACGATGCTTAAAACATCCGAGATCAAATGAAACATCCAAGATGATATAATCGGCCAAATCATGATCTGGCTAATTAGGTTCTTCGAACACTCCTGCCGGTTATGATCAGTATCGCTGGATTGAGATATCTGGGATAATTGCGCTGGTTTAAAAGGGGATATGTATCGATAGTAGAAACATTGATCAGCAACGCTGCTATTGGCTGCTCACCGTGGCCAAAGAGCGCGCTCAGTTTTTCTCCGCAGAAGAGCAAGAGTTAATAGTACAAGTTTATTTGAATGTTTAATGAAAACGCCAGGGAACACCTCAAAGTCTCAAAAGCCAGGAGAGAGGGCTGGAAAAAAGTAGCAAACAAATGAAATGCCATAGTGGGGATCATGTTAAATGTTTCTATCACTTATTACAGTATATATATTTTTTTTGCATTTTAATTTCATAATTACTTTGTTCATTGTAATGTCAAAGCCACAGCCCACTAGAACATTGGAACAAGTAAAAGTGAAAATGGTTATCTTTACTAGGCTACTTGTACTGTTCTTAGTCTCTTAAACAAATGCACTGTTAAATGATGTGCATGTCTGTTTATAGCATCCAAGAAAAAGACTATACAGAATGCTTATATTAAAAACAGGCGGTGGTCCTGCACCCCCATTTATATTTTCCGGTTTCATGCTCAAATATTGTGCATACATGTGACTCTCTGAAAACTATTGAGTCATGCACAGATCCTGGACATTTTGCTTCCACATGTGTGATATGGAACATAGCGTCACACACCATTCCTTTTTTTAATTTGATATAATAATATTATTACTAATCTGATATATTTAGAATTGTAATAGCAACTTACCTGCACATTTACACTGTGAACTTAATTTCTGTTCACAAATTCCCCTTCATTGAGGCCTTGATGGGAACCTGTGTGCAGTCTCCGGCACCGATCACGGTAGTGAAGCCTGACACAAAGGCTACTGTAAATCATACTTATTGCCAAGGTCATGATTGCATTATCTTCATTAAAAATGATAATGTACCTGCACTGGCAAAAACATTATAAAAATCGGCTTTACAACCTTGGGTCTGGAAATACCACAAACACCCCTAAAGAAAGCTTGAGCGCGAGTTAGACTTTGCGAATGGCACAGCAGGCAGCACTTTCACAAAGTTCACCGTATCTCCAATACTGTAAAGGAAAGAGTCAATCGCAAAGAATCTCAGGGAAATGCACAGTTTGTGCTGTTGTTAAAGCCCGATTCCGACGAGTCGCACATTAAATGTGTTGTTCCAACAAATAAACGATGCAAATGACACTCTCACGAGAAACCGACCTCTCAAAGAGTAGCCTACACTATCCCGCTACGCTAAAGGACTTCCCGGATCAGCTCCGCTTAGAATGCCGCGATCTAATCCTGCTAACCTGAAGTAAGCTGCTCGCGGGCAGGTTCCGGTTTACGCACCTGTTGCTATGACAGCAAGTCCAGGATGAGCGTCGAAGAACCAATCAAAGATCATGCCAAATCGCCAACAATCAAATCCTGCTAACTGAGTTAGCGCCGTACGAAGAACGGGGCCCAGATGTAGGCTTTTAAAGTAGTTGGAGCATTTTGAATGACTTTAATTAATTTACGAAGCCACTGCCAACTTTATCGTTACATGTTGGGGTTAGGTTAGCACCTAATGTTCTGATAACATCCTTTAGTTTCTACAAGAAGCTCGTTCAACACGCACGCAAACACCCGTCGTCTATAAAGAGAACGAACAGTCCTGCATCTCAGGCTAAAGTGATAAACATTGAGAATATGCAATGGCCGTATTACATTTCTCTAACTCCAACGATCGGGCTTGTGTTTCCCCAAAGCATCAACTGATCGTAGAGCGATTACGCCAGTCAGCTTCAGCTTGCGATGCTTTTGGGGAACGCAGAGACGATCCTCTCTTCCTCTCGTAGATCTGTCGCCTCGATCTCAGTTTAACGATGCAGAAGCGCGACTCGCGAACATGAGCGCTAGCTTACATTCGCGCAGTTAGGAGGTGTGTGTCATTAAACCAAATAACCGCTTGACTGGGACTAACAGCTGCTGTTCGATTTTTAATCAAATTTCAATTCGATATAGCGGTGTGCATAGATTTGGTCATAGATTTTAAATCATGCATATGTTAAATTGAAATTTTATCAATAAATCGAGAATCGCTTTTGAATCGAATCGTGGGATTCCAAGACATTCGCAGCCCTACCACACTCCAGAGAGAGCGCACGTTTCCCAGCATGCCTCTGGATCAGACACACGTTTCCCAGCATGCCTCTGGATCAGACACACGTCACCCATCCACGCTGTTTAATTAGCAGAGTCTTAATGAGGCTCTTTAATGGCATCATTAGTCATGTTGACATGTATGTTTCTCTCACACAATACCGGTTGTGTGTGTGTGTGTGTGTGTGTGAGAGAGTGCGTTTATGAGTGTGTGTTTCTCTCACACAATACCTGTGAGTTTATGAGTCCGTTAACCAGTGAGTGTTTGTGAATGTGTGTATGATCCGCTAACCAGTGTGTGGGTGTGCCATCCGCTAACCTGTGTGTGTAATAATGTTTGTAATGCGTGTTTGTGTAATGTTTGTGTATAATAATGTGTGTGCGTGTATGTGTTTGTGTAATGCATGTGCGAGTAATGTGTGTATGCCTGTGTGTGTTTCTGTGTGAGAGTGAGTGTGTAACGTGTGTGAATGTAATAATGTGAGTAATGCGTGTGTGTAATCATTTGTGTGTGTGTGTGTGTGTGTGTGTGTGTGTTTAATGCTATTTAGTTTCAGGACTAGTTTACTGTAATGTGACATCTGTCATTATCTGAGATTTTTTGCGAGGCTGAAATAATAACAATAACAACAACAAAGATGACGATGATGATGATGATGATGATGATAAGGAGTTTGCAGTCACTATCACTGTGTATGTGTGTGTTCATTAGATAAAATCAGAATCTGGAATTAATGAAGGAGCTCCGACATGATATTGACGGAATCATCTAGAACTCAAACCTCCTCCATTCTGGTCTATTCTGCTGGTTTCTCACAGAACATTAGCATTAGCTCTTTAGCATGGCTCAGATTCGCGCACAAACGCCGAATAAACGCGTTCAATCCGCAGATTTATGAACGCGTCAGAGGAGCGAGCGCGACACACATCGACGCTCGCTTTCCCTGGATATAAACGCGTTCCTGAGGCGAATCGCGAACACGATGAGCGGATCCCTGATGCTGCAAACACACAACAACGCCACAGTAAACACACACACACAGAGAGAGATGTCTGATAATGTGGTGTTTTTACCGGACAGGCCCGTCTGATGTCCCCGGGCTCGAGTCCCGTGCTCCCCCGCTCCCCTGCACCGATCCGCGGCTCCCGCGCCGAGATCACCCGCCTCACGGAACCGACCGGGCCTCGAACTCCACCGACACGGAGTCGCTAACGTTTTTTTCCCTTTTGTCTTTCTCTTTCTCGCGTCAGGAACAGCGAGAGGAGCTCGAGCGGTCCACGCGCGCCCCCCCTCACGCGCGCACCGCATACATCACGCACGCGTCTGACGCGCACATCTGAGGAATCACATCATCACACTCACACACAAACAACGCTTTACCTGGAACCTTTCTTTGCATAAAAGGCTCTTTATAGTGGAGAAAGGTTATTAAAATTTTCTGACCGCTGAGAAGAAAATGTTCACTGTTCTCTGTGGAACCTGAAATGGTTCTTCCATGCTGAGAAACACCTTTATTTATAAGAGTTTTCAGTCATGATGGTGAATATCTCGGTTGTTTGGATGAGAACAGCTGCAGTTATTACTAATGTGTCTGTCAAACATATGTTCTTAGATTTACACTAGCGCGCTAAAGTCTTTACAAATACGAGCCGATTAATAAACGGAACCGTATATCTGCGTGAAACGCTTCTGGAAGAACATGATCAAATGTGGGCGGGGCTTGATTGTGTCTGTGTGGAATTGATTGGATGGTTGTGGTTTGCTATTGGCTGATCTCATGTGAGTGACAGGTTGCCCCGCCCTCGTCATCAGAGAAGAGAAGAGATGCTGCGAGAGGAACTTATTCTGGATCAATATTATTAAAGCACCCACTGCAATATTCCATAAAATAAAGCAATAAGCCCCTTAAGCCGTGATTTACAGTGAGTTAGGAACAGCTGAAGGACGTTGTACACGGAGGAGTAAACCCCCCTAGCTGTTCTAATTGCACTGTAAAACACGGCTTATTGCTTTTATAAAACAGTTACTCCATAAAAATATTCATTTAAATATTTATTTTATTCATAAAATAAACACCAGCAACAAAAAATATAACGTTATAACATATTTATTCCTCCGCCAAGCAATGTAGTTCCAAAGAGGTTGCCAAGCAACACATGCAGCAACAAAGCATCACAAACGTAGTAGTACCACTGATCTATATAATGACTATATAGATAGAATGTCATTCTATATAGATCAGTGAGTAGTACACTAATATTAGTGTAGTTAGCAGTAACACTAATGTAATGCGGTCACGGGTGTGTGTTTGTGGAGTCATTTAACGGCTTCGAACGCGGCTCAACCAATCAGAATCAAGGACCGGAACTATCCGTTTTATAAAAGAAAACCGATATTTCCGATGTCATGTGACTCTGTGCTCGGCTCTGATTGGCTGAGTGAATGGCGCGCTCTGTCGCTCACTCGATCAAAGTAACCGTTGAATAATACTGCGCGCTCCTGCATCGACTCAACATTAGTGCGCGCCGCCGCGGTTGCCGTAGCAACTACAAGCCACACATTCACACAGACATCAATGAATATAAACACGACCTGTGTGTCTTCTGCGTGCCTTAGTATCAGTGAAAATTAAACCTGCGTGACAAACATCAAAGCTTTGATTCATCTATTGTGTAGATCTAGTGTTTGAGCCACAGAAATGATTACAGAAACACTGATTTCCTCCCGTTATGAGATCAGCCGGAAGTGAGGAGTGTTCAGTGTTCCCGCGCTGTTGCACTTCCGCCGCTCGCCACGCGAGGGCAGCACGACGCCACACACACACACACACACACACACACACACACAGATTCAGTTACTGGAGAAGATGGAATACAGATCGCGTTCACGCATTTATCAACATGAAGGCGTTCTTAAACGGCGCTGAAGAACGGAAAAGAGCGGTACAATAATCAACACGTGATGCCACTAAAGTGTGTGAATATGCAGATCGATCGATTATATCAGAGCCGATGATGTTATTTATTATTATTATTCTTTATTTCAGACCCATGGATCCATATCAAAAAAAGAAAAAAAAAAAGAAAATACATACAAACATAATTTTACAAACAACAGACACATTTTTAAAAAACGTACAAGCTTTCATTCCACTGCTTCCAAAAACAGGAAAAATACCTTGTATCACTTAATGTAATATTATTTAAGACCATTATGATACTATTACTATTTTTTTAATCTCTCAACCGACACGTGAAATTATACATATACTTCCGTAATACAGCATGCAAAGTGGGTACACTGTTAGATAAACATTGGGCTTGCACTTGTCCACCTTGGGACCCTAAGCAAAATTCTTAGCGCATCATTATATGCTACCTGGAGCTTTTTCATTTTAGCTTTAGTATATCGGGATATACCCATAATTAATATCTCCCATCGGGAGATATTAATTTGCGGGTGGGATATACACGATGTACCAATACAAATAAATAAAACATCTCCGGTTAACTAGCAGAGCATTAATTTCGTTAATAATAGGCGTTCTAGCGCTGAAATGCGTTGTTATTTAAATAGGTATGTCCGTGTGAAGGCTGTGCGCGCCCAGAGAACTGCGCTTCCTCTATTCGTTCCGGTGAAATATAAATAGGCCTACGATATTCATACGAAATCACAAAACATAATGCACACACACGTGTCCCTGCTTGATACACAACCACTGATGAACATATTCGGTTTAGATGAGAAAAAAAGCTATATGAGTGTGTATTGTAAGTAACCCAGAACCTCTGCCCCGCTTGAGTGAGAGAGTGTGTGTGTGTGAGTGAGTGAGTGTGTGTCCTGCAGTTCTCTGGTCGTCCTGCAGAGGTCAGTGTTGTACAATTAGTATCCCTCACACATCGCGCGCTCCTGTCGCATAGCAACCGCTCCAGGAGGGACCAGTATCGGCATCTCGCGCGTTCAGAGGCTCATATCTCAGTCTTCAGTGAAACACACACACACACACACACTGAGCTAGTGTTGCCGTGGCAACCGCTCACTCCAGCATTCACTCATTTACATCTGGAGGTGAATTACTGCACTCGTCGAGTGGACTCTCGGCCCAGAATACACTGGGAACTCAACATGTGTGTTATGTAAGGTTTGAGCCAGCAGAGAGTGTGCATTAATCTCAGTCTGTTCTGACGAAAGCGTTAGATATAGATAGATAAATAAATGTGTTGTTCACACTGCACTTAACCCCGGGTTAGCCCGTGTCACACTGGTTAAAGCACTTTAACCCCGGGTTATCCCGCGTCACACTGGCTACAGCGCTTTAACCCCGGGTTATCCCGTGTCACACTGGCTACAGCGCTTTAACCCCGGGTTATCCCGTCACACTGGTTACAGCACTTTAACTCTGGGTTATCCCGTGTCACACTGGCTACAGCGCTTTAACCCCGGGTTATCCCGTGTCACACTGGCTACAGCGCTTTAACCCCGGGTTATCCCGTCACACTGGTTACAGCACTTTAACTCTGGGTTATCCCGTGTCACACTGGTTACAGCGCTTTAACCCCGGGTTATCCCGTCACACTGGTTACAGCGCTTTAACCCCGGGTTATCCCGTCACACTGGTTACAGCACTTTAACTCTGGGTTATCCTGCGTCAGACTGCTTACATCGCTTTGACCCTGGGTTATCCTGTGTCACACTGGTTATCCTCGCTCTTAACCCTGGGTTATCCCGTGTCACACTGGTTATCCTCGCTCTTAACCCTGGGTTATCCCGTGTCACACTGGTTACAGTGCTTTAACCCCGGGTTATCCCGTGTCACACTGGTTACAGTGCTTTAACCCCGGGTTATCCCGTGTCACACTGGTTACATCGCTTTAACCCCGGGTTATCCCGTGTCACACTGGTTACAGCGCTTTAACCCCGGGTTATCCCGTCACACTGGTTACATCACTTTAAACCCATGTTATCCCGTCACACTGGTTACAGCACTTTAACTCTGGGTTATCCCTCGTCAGACTGCTTACATCGCTTTGACCCTGGGTTATCCTGTGTCACACTGGTTACAGCGCTTTAACCCCGGGTTATCCCGTGTCAAACTGGTTACAGCGCTTTAACCCCGGGTTATCCCGTCAAACTGGTTACAGCGCTTTAACCCCGGGTTATCCCGTCAGACTGGTTACAGCACTTTAACTCTGGGTTATCCCGCGTCAGACTGCTTACATCGCTTTAACCCCGGGTTATCCCGTCACACTGGTTACAGCACTTTAACTCTGCGTTATCCCGTGTCACACTGGCTACACCGCTTTAACCCCGGGTTATCCCGTCACACTGGTTATAGCGCTTTAACCCCGGGTTATCCAGTCACACTGGTTACAGCACTTTAACTCTGGGTTATCCCACGTCACACTGCTTACATCGCTTTGACCCTGGGTTATCCTGTGTCACACTGGTTACAGTGCTTTAACCCCGGGTTATCCCGCGTCACACTGGTTAGATACTGGTTATCCTTGGTCTTTCTTATACTTTTTGAATGGATAGATGCTCTTTTATCTTTTATGATGATAAATGCACTTTTATCTTTTATGATGGACAGATGCACTTTTATGATGATAAATGCACTTTTATCTTTTATGATGGACAGATGCACTTTTATGATGCACTTTTATGATGGATAGATGCACTTTTATGATGGATAGATGCACTTTTATGATGCACTTTTATGATGGATAGATGCACTTTTATGATGGACAGATGCACTTTTATGATGGACAGATGCACTTTTATGATGGACAGATGCACTTTTATGATGGATAGATGCACTTTTATGATGGATAGATGCACTTTTATGACGGACAGATGCACTTTTATGATGGATAGATGCACTTTTATGACGGACAGATGCACTTTTATGATGGATAGATCCACTTTTATGATGGACAGATGCACTTTTATGATGGACAGATGCACTTTTATGATGGACAGATGCACTTTTATGATGGATAGATGCACTTTTATGATGGACAGATGCACTTTTATGATGGATAGATGCACTTTTATGATGGACAGATGAACTTTTATGATAGACAGATGCACTTTCATGATGGACAGATGCACTTTTATGATGGACAGATGCACTTTTATGATGGATAGATGCACTTTTATGATGGACAGATGAACTTTTATGATAGACAGATGCACTTTCATGATGGACAGATGCACTTTTATGATGGACAGATGCACTTTTATGATGGATAGATGCACTTTTATGATGGACAGATGAACTTTTATGATGGACAGATGCACTTTCATGATGGACAGATGCACTTTTATGATGGACAGATGGACTTTTATGATGGACAGATGCACTTTTATGATGGACAGATGCACTTTTATGATGGACAGATGCACTTTTATGATGGATAGATGCACTTTTATGATGGACAGATGCACTTTTATGATGGATAAATGCACTGATGCACTTTTATGATGGACAGATGCACTTTTATGATGGATAGATGCACTTTTATGATGGACAGATGCACTTTTATGATGGACAAGCACTTTTATGATGGACAGATGCACTTTTATGATGGATAGATCCACTTTTATGATGGATAGATGCACTTTTATGATGGACAGATGCTCTTTTATGATGGATAGATGCACTTTTATGATGGACAGATGCACTTTTATGATGGATAAATGCACTGATGCACTTTTATGATGGACAGATGCACTTTTATGATGGATAGATGCACTTTTATGATGGATAGATGCACTTTTATGATGGACAGATGAACTTTTATGATAGACAGATGCACTTTCATGATGGACAGATGCACTTTTATGATGGACAGATGAACTTTTATGATGGACAGATGCACTTTCATGATGGATAGATGCACTTTTATGATGGACAGATGCCCTTTTATGATGGATAGATGCACTTTTATGATGGACAGATGCACTTTTATGATGGATAGATGCACTTTTATGATGGATAGATGCAGATGCACTTTTATGATGGATAGATGCACTTTTATGATGGATAGATGCACTTTTATGATGGACAGATGCACTTTTATGAGGGATAGATGCACTTTTATGATGGATAGATGCACTTTTATGATGGACAGATGCACTTTTATGATGGACAGATGCACTTTTATGATGGACAGATGCACTTTTATGATGGATAGATGCACTTTTATGATGGATAGATGCACTTTTATGATGGATAGATGCACTTTTATGATAGACAGATGCACTTTCATGATGGACAGATGCACTTTTATGATGGACAGATGCACTTTTATGATGGACAGATGCACTTTTATGATGGATAGATGCACTTTTATGATGGACAGATGCACTTTTATGATGGATAGATGCACTTTAATGATGGATGGATGCACTTTTATGATGGATAGATGCACTTGTATGATGCACTTTTATGATGGATAGATGCACTTTTATGATGGACAGATGCACTTTTATGATGGACAGATGCACTTTTATGATGGACAGATGCACTTTTATGATGGATAGATGCACTTTTATGATGGATAGATGCACTTTTATGATGGATAGATGCACTTTTATGATGGATAGATGCACTTTTATGATGGATAGATGCACTTTTATGATGGATAGATGCACTTTTATGACGGACAGATGCACTTTTATGATGGATAGATGCACTTTTATGACGGACAGATGCACTTTTATGATGGATAGATCCACTTTTATGATGGACAGATGCACTTTTATGATGGACAGATGCACTTTTATGATGGACAGATGCACTTTTATGATGGATAGATGCACTTTTATGATGGACAGATGCACTTTTATGATGGATAGATGCACTTTTATGATGGACAGATGAACTTTTATGATAGACAGATGCACTTTCATGATGGACAGATGCACTTTTATGATGGACAGATGCACTTTTATGATGGATAGATGCACTTTTATGATGGACAGATGAACTTTTATGATAGACAGATGCACTTTCATGATGGACAGATGCACTTTTATGATGGACAGATGCACTTTTATGATGGATAGATGCACTTTTATGATGGACAGATGAACTTTTATGATAGACAGATGCACTTTCATGATGGACAGATGCACTTTTATGATGGACAGATGGACTTTTATGATGGACAGATGCACTTTTATGATGGACAGATGCACTTTTATGATGGACAGATGCACTTTTATGATGGATAGATGCACTTTTATGATGGACAGATGCACTTTTATGATGGATAAATGCACTGATGCACTTTTATGATGGACAGATGCACTTTTATGATGGATAGATGCACTTTTATGATGGACAGATGCACTTTTATGATGGACAAGCACTTTTATGATGGACAGATGCACTTTTATGATGGATAGATCCACTTTTATGATGGATAGATGCACTTTTATGATGGACAGATGCTCTTTTATGATGGATAGATGCACTTTTATGATGGACAGATGCACTTTTATGATGGATAAATGCACTGATGCACTTTTATGATGGACAGATGCACTTTTATGATGGATAGATGCACTTTTATGATGGATAGATGCACTTTTATGATGGACAGATGAACTTTTATGATAGACAGATGCACTTTCATGATGGACAGATGCACTTTTATGATGGACAGATGAACTTTTATGATGGACAGATGCACTTTCATGATGGATAGATGCACTTTTATGATGGACAGATGCACTTTTATGATGGATAGATGCACTTTTATGATGGACAGATGCACTTTTATGATGGATAGATGCACTTTTATGATGGATAGATGCAGATGCACTTTTATGATGGATAGATGCACTTTTATGATGGATAGATGCACTTTTATGATGGACAGATGCACTTTTATGAGGGATAGATGCACTTTTATGATGGATAGATGCACTTTTATGATGGACAGATGCACTTTTATGATGGACAGATGCACTTTTATGATGGACAGATGCACTTTTATGATGGATAGATGCACTTTTATGATGGATAGATGCACTTTTATGATGGATAGATGCACTTTTATGATAGACAGATGCACTTTTATGAGGGATAGATGCACTTTTATGATGGATAGATGCACTTTTATGATGGACAGATGCACTTTTATGAGGGATAGATGCACTTTTATGATGGATAGATGCACTTTTATGATGGACAGATGCACTTTTATGATGGACAGATGCACTTTTATGATGGACAGATGCACTTTCATGATGGACAGATGCACTTTTATGATGGACAGATGGACTTTTATGATGGACAGATGCACTTTTATGATGGACAGATGCACTTTTATGATGGACAGATGCACTTTTATGATGGATAGATGCACTTTTATGATGGACAGATGCACTTTTATGATGGATAAATGCACTGATGCACTTTTATGATGGACAGATGCACTTTTATGATGGATAGATGCACTTTTATGATGGACAGATGCACTTTTATGATGGACAAGCACTTTTATGATGGACAGATGCACTTTTATGATGGATAGATCCACTTTTATGATGGATAGATGCACTTTTATGATGGACAGATGCTCTTTTATGATGGATAGATGCACTTTTATGATGGACAGATGAACTTTTATGATAGACAGATGCACTTTCATGATGGACAGATGCACTTTTATGATGGACAGATGCACTTTTATGATGGATAGATGCACTTTTATGATGGACAGATGAACTTTTATGATAGACAGATGCACTTTCATGATGGACAGATGCACTTTTATGATGGACAGATGCACTTTTATGATGGATAGATGCACTTTTATGATGGACAGATGAACTTTTATGATAGACAGATGCACTTTCATGATGGACAGATGCACTTTTATGATGGACAGATGGACTTTTATGATGGACAGATGCACTTTTATGATGGACAGATGCACTTTTATGATGGACAGATGCACTTTTATGATGGATAGATGCACTTTTATGATGGACAGATGCACTTTTATGATGGATAAATGCACTGATGCACTTTTATGATGGACAGATGCACTTTTATGATGGATAGATGCACTTTTATGATGGACAGATGCACTTTTATGATGGACAAGCACTTTTATGATGGACAGATGCACTTTTATGATGGATAGATCCACTTTTATGATGGATAGATGCACTTTTATGATGGACAGATGCTCTTTTATGATGGATAGATGCACTTTTATGATGGACAGATGCACTTTTATGATGGATAAATGCACTGATGCACTTTTATGATGGACAGATGCACTTTTATGATGGATAGATGCACTTTTATGATGGATAGATGCACTTTTATGATGGACAGATGAACTTTTATGATAGACAGATGCACTTTCATGATGGACAGATGCACTTTTATGATGGACAGATGAACTTTTATGATGGACAGATGCACTTTCATGATGGATAGATGCACTTTTATGATGGACAGATGCACTTTTATGATGGATAGATGCACTTTTATGATGGACAGATGCACTTTTATGATGGATAGATGCACTTTTATGATGGATAGATGCAGATGCACTTTTATGATGGATAGATGCACTTTTATGATGGATAGATGCACTTTTATGATGGACAGATGCACTTTTATGAGGGATAGATGCACTTTTATGATGGATAGATGCACTTTTATGATGGACAGATGCACTTTTATGATGGACAGATGCACTTTTATGATGGACAGATGCACTTTTATGAGGGATAGATGCACTTTTATGATGGATAGATGCACTTTTATGATGGACAGATGCACTTTTATGATGGACAGATGCACTTTTATGATGGACAGATGCACTTTTATGATGGATAGATGCACTTTTATGATGGATAGATGCACTTTTATGATGGATAGATGCACTTTTATGATAGACAGATGCACTTTTATGAGGGATAGATGCACTTTTATGATGGATAGATGCACTTTTATGATGGACAGATGCACTTTTATGAGGGATAGATGCACTTTTATGATGGATAGATGCACTTTTATGATGGACAGATGCACTTTTATGATGGACAGATGCACTTTTATGATGGATAGATGCACTTTTATGATGGACAGATGCACTTTTATGATGGATAGATGCACTTTAATGATGGATGGATGCACTTTTATGATGGATAGATGCACTTGTATGATGCACTTTTATGATGGATAGATGCACTTTTATGATGGACAGATGCACTTTTATGATGGACAGATGCACTTTTATGATGGACAGATGCACTTTTATGATGGATAGATGCACTTTTATGATGGATAGATGCACTTTTATGATGGATAGATGCACTTTTATGATGGACAGATGCACTTTTATGATAGACAGATGCACTTTCATGATGGACAGATGCACTTTTATGATGGACAGATGCACTTTTATGATGGACAGATGCACTTTTATGATGGATAGATGCACTTTTATGATGGACAGATGCACTTTTATGATGGATAGATGCACTTTAATGATGGATGGATGCACTTTTATGATGGATAGATGCACTTGTATGATGCACTTTTATGATGGATAGATGCACTTTTATGATGGACAGATGCACTTTTATGATGGACAGATGCACTTTTATGATGGACAGATGCACTTTTATGATGGATAGATGCACTTTTATGATGGATAGATGCACTTTTATGATGGATAGATGCACTTTTATTATAGACAGATGCACTTTCATGATGGACAGATGCACTTTCATGATGGACAGATGCACTTTTATGATGGACAGATGCACTTTTATGATAGACAGATGCACTTTCATGATGGACAGATGCACTTTTATGATAAACAGATGCACTTTTATGATGGACAGATGCACTTTTATGATGGATAGATGCACTTTTATGATGGATAGATGCACTTTAATGATGGATGGATGCACTTTTATGATGGATAGATGCACTTGTATGATGCACTTTTATGATGGATAGATGCACTTTTATGATGGACAGATGCACTTTTATGATGGACAGATGCACTTTTATGATGGACAGATGCACTTTTATGATGGATAGATGCACTTTTATGATGGATAGATGCACTTTTATGATGGATAGATGCACTTTTATTATAGACAGATGCACTTTCATGATGGACAGATGCACTTTTATGATGGACAGATGCACTTTTATGATGGACAGATGCACTTTTATGATGGATAGATGCACTTTTATGATGGACAGATGCACTTTTATGATGGATAGATGCACTTTAATGATGGATGGATGCACTTTTATGATGGATAGATGCACTTGTATGATGCACTTTTATGATGGATAGATGCACTTTTATGATGGATAGATGCTCTTTTATGATGGATAGATGCACTTTTATGATGGATAGATGCACTTTTATGATGGATGGATGCACTTTTATGATGGATAGATGCACTTTTATGATGGACAGATGCACTTTTATGATGGATAGATGCACTTTTATGATGGATAGATGCACTTTTATAATGGATAGATGCACTTTTATGATGGACAGATGCTCTTTTATGATGGATAGATGCACTTTTATGATGGATAGATGCACTTTTATGATGGACAGATGCTCTTTTATGATGGATAGATGCACTTTTATGATGGATAGATGCACTTTTATGATGGACAGATGCACTTTTATGATGGATAGATGCACTTATATGATGGACAGATGCACTTTTATGATGGATAGATGCACTTTTATGATGGATAGATGCACTTTTATGAAGGACAGATGCTCTTTTATGATGATAGATGCACTTTTATGATGGATAGATGCACTTTTATGATGGACAGATGCACTTTTATGATGGATAGATGCACTTATATGATGGACAGATGCACTTTTATGATGGATAGATGCACTTTTATGATGGATAGATGCACTTTTATGAAGGACAGATGCTCTTTTATGATGGATAGATGCACTTTTATGATGGACAGATGCACTTTTATGATGGACAAGCACTTTTATGATGGACAGATGCACTTTTATGATGGATAGATGCACTTTTATGATGGACAAGCACTTTTATGATGGATAGATGCACTTTTATGATGGATAGATCCACTTTTATGATGGATAGATGCACTTTTATGATGGACAGATGCTCTTTTATGATGGACAGATGCACTTTTATGATGGACAGATGCACTTTTATGATGGATAGATGCACTTTAATGTTGGACAGATGGACTTTTATGACGGACAGATGCACTTTTATGATGGATAGATCCACTTTTATGATGGACAAATGCCCTTTTATGATGGACAGATGCACTTTTATGATGGATAGATGCACTTTTATGATGGACAGATGCTCTTTTATGATGGATAGATGCACTTTTATGATGGACAGATGCACTTTTATGATTGATAGATCCACTTTTATGATTGACAGATGCACTTTTATGATGGATAGATCCACTTTTATGATGGATAGATGCACTGGCCGGCGGAAATCGATCGACACTCGTGGTGTTCGTGTTCACATGAGGATTTCTTTGGATCTGTGAGACAGGTATGAGTTGATTTGAATTATTAAATTGTTTTAATATGGGGTGATTGTTTTAATATGTATAATAAAGGTGTTTTAATGCTTGTATTTTCAGCTCTACGGAGCCCAGTTGTTGCTCTTGTTGTATTTGATTTTTTTGGGGGTGGGGGGGGTATTTTGTCTAGTCCGCCTGGGCGCTTGAGCTGGTAATCGGGCCAAAAAGAAATGGGAAAGGCCTTTGGGGCGGACTAGTTTTCTTTTTCCTTTTTTGTTTGTTTGCATATTGTTTGTTCCCCCATGTTTGTTACTGCAGCACGAGGATGCTACGGGCCGAGTGTTTGAACAGAGGAGCTACTTTTGCATGTCATGTATTTTGGATTAACTGAGTGATTCACAAGGTTTTGTTTAATGAATTTAACTTATGTTTTTTTTACTGTGTTTGATTTTTATTTATTTATTTTGCTTTGTGGTTTAAAGGCTCCTTCTGTTCAGGTGATGAAATCATCCTCGTGTGTGTGTGTGTGATATACTTTTGTGAAAGCCAAAAATAAATCTTGATTATTTTTCTATTTAATGAACCTGAGTCGTGCTTTGTCTATTTAAGAAAATATTAGAAAGGTTAGAAGAAAATATACTGATTAGATTTAAATAATTCCTGGAAAATATGAATACAAATACTATTTCTGCTCTTCTCTAAGAAAACTGCTTGTATTAAAACTTTGTGTGTGAGTCAGTAGAGAGTGTGTGTGTGTGTGTGTGTGTGTGTGTGTGTGTGTGTGTGTGTGTGTGTGTGTGTGTGTGTGTGTGTGTGTGAGTGTGTGAGTCAGTGGAGTGGGCGGAGCCTCAGATGATGATGATTATCCTCTTACCCCCCGCGCGCGCTCTGTTGCTAGGCGACCGCTAATAAGAGCGAGCCGAGCTTCACAAAGGATTGTGGGACTGTGGGGGTGTGAGTGTGAGAGGGGGAATATAGCAGTTCATTAAACACCACAGTCAACGAGACCAGCGTCTGTAGCGCGACACACACACACACACACACACACTGCTCTGCTCTCTCTCTGTCCATGTATGTCTTCCTCTCTCTATCTCTAGATCATGGTCACTTAATCTGTTTTTGGAGAGGATTTGTCTTTCTTTAAAATGTTTAATAAATAGATAACTGGCCAATTTAGTAGTTCTATTGAGGGTCGAGTAACATTGGAGTTTTTTCTGGAGGTCAAAACTTGCTTTTGGTGATTCATCATGAGTGTCTTTTAGATGTTTGTGCATTGCTGTAATAGTAGTTTTGGGGCTATAGCTGTGGTCAGTGGGGAGTGTAGTCTGATGGACTCGATATTGTGACAAACTTTTAACTCTCTCTTTTCCAGCACTTTAGACACAGGTGCTCCGTTGCAGGCCCTTAAGAGAGCAGCCAGAAACATGGAGCGCAACTGGAAGAAAACTAAACTAGAGGTATTTCGCATTTCATGGAAGGAGAGCTCGATTGCTTACAGAGAGGCTTTAAAAGCTGCTAGATCTGCTTATTTTTCAACCCTATTAGAAGAAAATAAACATAATCCTAGGTATTTATTTGAAACAGTGGATAAACTAACGAAAAAGAAAGCTTCAAGCCCTGAAGTGTCCAAGCAACACAGCAGTAATGACTTTATGAACTTCTTCACTTATAAGATTGATAATATTAGGGACAAAATTATAACTATGCAACCGTCTACCACAGTATCGCATCAGGGAGTGCATTGTAGTCTCCCTGAGGAAAAATTTGATTTATTTGTTGCTATAGGAGAGGAAGAATTCTGCAAACTCGTTAATTCATCTAAATCGACAACTTGTATGTTAGACCCTATACCGACTAAGCTACTGAAAGAGATGTTTCCAGAGGTCATATATCCTCTTCTTAATATCATTAATTCATCTTTGTCTCTAGGATACGTACCAAAAACCTTTAAGCTGGCTATGATAAAACCGCTTGTTAAAAAAACACAACTTGATTGTACAGAATTAGTCAATTACAGGCCTGTTTCAGTACTATGGTACGATCTAAATCCGGACTGAAAATCCTCGCAGATATCATTTCTTTCAAGAATACTGCTTTTTCTAATATCTTTGACAGAAAAGGAAGATTCGAGACCGCTCTCATCAGAGTCACAAATGATTTGCTCTTATCATCCGATCGTGGTTGTATCTCTCTATTAGTGTTACTCGATCTTAGTGCTGCATTTGACACCATTGACCACAATATTCTTTTAAATAGACTAGAAAACTATGTTGGCATTAGTGGAGTTGCACTAGCATGGTTTAAATCATACTTAACTGACCGTTATCAGTTTGTAGCAGTAAATGAAGAGATGTCTTATCGATCACAAGTTCAGTATGGCGTACCACAAGGCTCAGTACTAGGACCGCTGCTGTTCACTCTGTACATGCTACCATTAGGAGATATCATTAGGAAACATGGAGTTAGCTTTCACTGTTATGCCGATGATACTCAGCTGTATATTTCTTCAAAACCCAACGAAACTTACCAATTCACAAAATTAACGGAATGCATAGCCGATATAAAACACTGGATGACTAGTAATTTCCTACTACTAAATTCTGAAAAGACAGAGATTCTAATTATTGGACGAAAAACTTCCACACGTAATAACCCAGAATACTGTCTAACACTTAATGGCTGCTCTGTCAAGTCTTCGTCGTCGGTTAGGAACCTGTGTGTGTGTGTGTGTGTGTGTGTGTGTGTGTGTGTGTGTGTGTGTGTGTGTGTGTGTGTGTGCGTGTGTGTGTGTGTGTGTGTGTGTGTGTGTGTGTGTGTGTGCTCTTTGATACCAATCTTTCATTTGAAAGTCACGTGTCTAGTATCTGTAAAACTGCATTTTTCCATCTTAAAAACATATCTAAATTACGCCATATGCTCTCATTAACAAATGCAGAACAATTAGTCCATGCGTTCTTGACCTCAAGGCTAGATTATTGTAATGCTCTACTGGGTGGTTGCCCTGCACGCTTAATAAACAAACTACAGCTAGTTCAAAACGCAGCCGCTCGAGTTCTTACCAGAACCAGGAAATATGACCATATTAGCCCGGTTCTGTCAACACTGCATTGGCTCCCTATTAAACATTGTATACATTTTAAAATATTGTTGATTACTTACAAAGCACTAAATGGTTTAGCTCCCAGTACTTGAGCGAGCTCTTAACGCATTATAGTCCTTCACGTCTATTGCGATCTCTAAACTCCGGCCAGTTGATAATACCTAGAATATCTAAATCGACTGCAGGCGGGAGATCCTTTTCCTATTTAGCACCAAAACTCTGGAACAGTCTTCCTACCATTGTCCGGGAAGCAGACACACTCTGTCAGTTCAAAGCTAGACTAAAAACACATCTCTTTGACCTAGCATACACATAATACATTATAGACTTCTATAACTCAATGTTAGGCTGCATAGATTAGGTCAGCCGGAACTGGGAACACTTCCCTTAAATCCAGATGTACTCGTTACATCATAAGAAGAATGGCATCTACGCTAATATTAGTGTCTGTTTATCCCGAGGTTTTCCCGCAGCCTGCCGGATCCAGATCTGATGAAGGACCTGCACCTGGACACACACACACACTCACTCACTCACTCACCCCCCTAACCCCCCCCCCCCCCCCCCCAAACACACCCACACACACCAGATCTGATGAAGACCAGACCTGCGCCTAGACACACACACACACACACACACACACATCGTTGTCGGGATAATTCCGGTTCACGTGGCTACTAACTTTAACTGGAAAATAACTTTATTCTAGAGCTGTCATAAAGCCAAAACAATCTCTGTTGCTTTAATTTCCTATTATCACTGTAAAGCTGCTTTGGAACAATCTACATTGTTAAAAGCGCTGACTCCGGATCGGGGGCTTTATATCGGACTGACTCCGGATCGGGGGCTTTATATCGGACTGACTCCGGATCGGGGGCTTTATATCGGACTGACTCCGGATCGGGGGCTTTATATCGGACTGACTCCGGATCGAGGGCTTTATATCGGACTGACTCCAGATCGGGGGCTTTATATCGGACTGACTCTGGATCGAGGGCTTTATATCGGACTGACTCCGTATCGGGGGCTTTATATCGGACTGACTCTGGATCGAGGGCTTTATATCGGACTGACTCCGGATCGGGGGCTTTATATCGGACTGACTCCGTATCGGGGGCTTTATATCGGACTGACTCTGGATCGAGGGCTTTATATCGGACTGACTCCGTATCGGGGGCTTTATATCGGACTGACTCTGGATCGAGGGCTTTATATCGGACTGACTCCGTATCGGGGGCTTTATATCGGACTGACTCTGGATCGAGGGCTATATATCGGACTGAATCTGAGCTATTTAATTCTTGAAAATTATGTTTCCACGTCTCCCCACCTTGGATTGCCAGAGCTAGTTGTCTGGAAGATTGTCTCGTCCTCCCCCCTCTCTGTCTCTCTCTCTCTGTCTATCAATATTTCATAAGCCTCTTTCTCCTACGTGAGGGAGAAATTAATAAGACGAACGGGTGGATGATATGACGAGCTGAGCGAGTGTGTGTGCTAAAACACGAACGAGAACGCTACTCACTGCACACTGGCCAGAGGCCGCTGCACGCCGCCTTACACCTCACCCGGAAATCCACGGCCTTCTTTTTTAGGGAATATTGCATTATTATACATGACTGTGCACATCATTGTTCTTTCTTTTAATCATCAATTTACAGAGAGAAGATGCATGTGTTTTTTAATTCGCTTTATTCAGTGAAAGAATTCTGATCCGTCATAATCATCATCATCATCATCAAAACACTCTCTCACTATTAAAGTCTCATAGAGGTTTGTGTTCATATTGTCATACAAAAGGAGGAAATCTCACATTATTATATACACAATCTGTACATGTATCACTTGAGAATCATTTCAGAGATGTAAATGACGTAAAAATTTTGGTAACATATCAAAGTGGATGTAGCTCTTATTCCATAGTGAAACAATTCACTCATTCAGCCCGCATCCTCTTGCACTGCAGTTACCATGGGAACAGCATCGTAACACCATGGCAGCGCCATAGCAACAAGAGTGTTTAACACAGAAGTCACACGCACACGCGTGTCCTTATCAACACGTTCACTGAAATAACGGATGGAGGGAATAAACGACTGGGCGTTTCTTACCTGTAGATTAATACTTCAGACCAGCTATACTTACTTTAGAATAATGAGAATATAGTAGTCAACAGAAAGTTAGAAGTTGCTTATATATTGCGAATACACTAGAAAAATTATAACTACAGCTATGCGTAATAGGCGTATTTCTCTATGAACACAGGAAAATGTGATTTTTTAAGCATATAGAGCTCAAGCTATAAGCATGTAGGGAAGCGTGTGTGTGTGTGTGAGAGAGAGTGAGTGTGTGTGTGTGTTTGTTTGAATCTAAACTGTTTTTAGGAAAACTCTAACATAGATCAGTAGGGAACATTTACACCGCCGGCTTCAACATACCAGAAGAAAACACCCTAAAACGCTTCATTATAATAATAATAATAATAATGATGATAATAATAATGCTCTAAAAAGAAAGGTTAAAGACATGGTTAGAGTTCCTCTAACTGGAGATGAGATGTTATTCTGCGCTATAGACCTAAAGCGAGGACAGGACCTCACCATCGCATTACAATCAGAGAACATGACACACTCTATCAACATACCTTAGCTTTACAAGACAGTCAGTCGTTAGAAAGGGTTAAATTAGCCCTGCTTTGAGGATGCTGGAGACCTGTGTGTGTGTGTGTGTGTGTGCGTTTACTCCGCTACACTTTGAAGACGATTGTTAGCTATATCAGACAAAAACACTTTTCAACGTTTATAATTAGCTTTATATGTAAACAACTGAAGTCTCTGATACTTAGAAGCTTGTTTATGCCACAGAATAAAAAAATTAATGAGGTAACTGTGACTTTTTATCTCATAATTCGTTATAAAGTCAAAATTAAAATTGTGAGAGAAAAAAGTCAGAATTGCATGTTTATCTCTCACAATTCACAATTACGAGCATTTTACGATTAAAAAGTTTATATTATATAATATTTCTCAGAATTGACTTTGTATAATATATTTAATATATTTAAATTTATTTAAAGTGAGAATTATGATATACATTTGCGTCTGTGAGAAATAAAGTCAGAATCACGAGTTTATATTATATATAATTTCTCAGAATTTACTTTTTCTCACAATTGAGATAGGCCTGTAAATTCATAATTGTGAGTTATAAAGTGAGAATTACGAGAGTTTATATCAATTGCAAGCTATAATATGAGAATCGCAAGATATAAATGTGCATTTGCAAGAAATAAAGTCAGAATTGGAGCTTGTATTATAGAGTTTCTCAAAATTGACTTTTTTTTCCTCAGAATTGGGAAAAGTCGCAATTACCATTTTTATTTTTTGTCCTGTGGCGAAAACAAGCGTGCCTAGAAAAGTCCTCCTTCACATAGCGAAGTAAAGGTGTGTGTTTGTTAGAGATAGCCTGGAAAGCTTCTCCGAGAGATGACCAGACGCTTCCACACACTTCAAGAGAAACTTGGCAAGGAGTATTCGGCAAACTAATCGAGTAAATGAGCCACGACAGCTCTGTTACACTGCGCTGAAACCAATAAAGGTAAATCCTTAAAATCAAGCTGGTTAGGAGGCAGTAAACTATCAGAGTTAAGTAATAAACATGAATTTAAAAAGCAGACTATCGCTTAAAATACCGCTTATCATGAATTATAATGCTTTTTCTAAATTTTGCATATTTTATGTTTTTGTGTATTTTGTTCTGTTTTTGTCTTTATTTTGGTTATTGTTATACTTGAAAAAGCTATATTAAAGGTCGACCTTGTAGGCTTATATATAAAGAGAAAAGTATTTACAACCAAAACAAAGAGAGGCGTCACTACTGTTGTTCCAGCCTTGGTTCGAAGAGTCCGGAGACATGAGCGTGTGAAGGAAACGGAAGGCTTCTCGTTGGATATGAAACATCACGGCAGTGGAGACTCGAGTATAAAGGATGGCAGAGGCGTGTGCACTTTCACCGACGCACACGTGTTTCAGGGCAGTAAACAGCATGGGAGAGGCTGTTGCCATGGATACATTAGCGTGATGTGGAGACTGGATTGATCATCACATTCAAACATCCCTAACGCTCACCGAAGGCCTCTAGAGCAAGAAAAGAACAGACCTCATTTCAACAACAGATTTCCAGTCAGCAGCGTCTCTGAGGTGCAGTTATTACCCTGTTTCAGAAAAATCAATCATGCTTTTATGAGTTCACAAAAGACAAGAGTACAGGACTGGGCTGTTAGATGTGAGGATGGAGAGAGGCCATCTGACATCTCACACACTCGACAGATGGCCGAGCTCTTGTTCTCACCGCTATTGGTGTGGACGTGAACTTCACAGGAAATTACATGTTCAAATCTCTCAAGTTCTGCGTGTTCTGTTAGATCTGTCCTTTCCTCTCCCTGTTTCACACATCGGACTCTATGCTGGAGAGCTTCTCGTACACGTGTCCGTTGCTGCCGTTGAAGGGCCGCGGCGGGCCGAGACTGAGCTTGCTGGTGTAGTGGTTCCCCATGCACATCTCCACTGGGAAGCGAGGAGCTAGGTTAGACATGCCTCCCGACGCCGGCAGGAATGAGGTCGAGCCAATGTTCCCGTACACATCGCCCTGCTGGTGCTGCGTGGTGGAGTAGCAGGACTTGGCACCGTGCAGGAGACACTGGTCGTCTCCAAACGTGGGGATGAAGGGGTTGTGGTCGGTGCGGTCGGGGTAGAGGGATTTGGATAAGGAGTGAGCTGGCCCCTCCATGAGTCCTCTGTTCCTCAGATCCCGCTCCCCAACCGAGCGCCGGTGCGGGAACAATCCGAACGGGCTCTTCCCGGCGGCGCCGTAGAACAGCGGGTCTTGCTCGGGTTCTGGCTCGGGGAACTGCAACACGTGTGCGAAGGGCCCGTCCATGCAGCGCTCCCTCTCCTTGAGGCTGACGCTGCGCGGTGGCAGCGGGATCACGCCGGCTACGCCACACCCCGGCGCCGGCACGCCGGACTCCTCCCTCTGCAGGTCCACGAAGGCGTCGTAGGAGTGCTGTCGGCGTAGCGGTTTCCCACTGAACGCCCTGCGGCGCTGCGCCGGCGTCAGCTGGTCCAACAGGTGGTTACTGTCCTCGCTGATGTCGTACAGGTTCCCGGACTTCTTGCAGGCTTCGCACCGCATGCATGTGGCAGAACTGGGCCGACTCCCGACTCCTCCCGACGCCACACAGTAACCCGTCCCGCCCGCGTGCCCCGTCTGCTTGCTCCCCGCACTGCTAGCTCGACAGCTGCGACACTCCCACTCGCTCTGGCCCTCCGGCTTCTTGGGCTTGCTCTTCAAGAAGTCGTCCACCGACACCAGGCTGGTGCAGTTCCCTCCACCGGGCCCGTCTGTGAGGTCCACGTGCTCCCACTGCGGGATGCCTTCTTTGGGCCGGAACTGGTCCAGGTAGAAATCCCTCAGGCTCTCCTTGTCCTGTAACAGGTACGAGGAGGAGTTTACGCGGCCACCTCGCTTGCGCTCAGACGGAGGAGAGTTGGAGCGTTGCCCGTGATGGTGATAATGGTGGTGCTGGCGGCGCCGGTGACCCATCTCGAGCTCGTCCAATTCACGCCGGGACTTGGCCGACGCGGGCCGCTTCTTCAGGCTATCTCTGTACTGCTTACGCTTCTTAGCATTGCCCTCCAGGTTTCCGTAAGTCACGGTGTGAGTTGAAATGTCAGACACATCGGAGCGGATGTTTCCGTCGTCGGCTCCGTGGTGATGCCCCGCGATATACCCCGAACTGGACGCTCCGCCTTTAAAGGAGAACTTTCCGTAGAGCTCGGCAAGCCCTTGCTTCAAGCCTGGGCCGGTCGGAGGAGTCTGGCTGTGGAGCAGGTCGAACTTGCTCATGTTCCTGTGTGTGAGGGCAGATCTGGGCTGGGTGCTGAAGATGGGTCCTCCACTGGGGCCGTCGCAGTCGAACAGACCCTCCTCCAGAGAGCTGCTGGAGCCCAGGCTCCGGGGCCCGGGGCCCTCCGTCAGCCCCAGCGCAGAGCCCCCGTGGTGGAGCCGGTAGTGCTCCTGGTACAGGTTGCTGTCCTTCAGGTGCAGGTTCCCGAAGGTGCGCTCCACCTCGCTGATGTAGTCGCTGAACATGTTGTCCTCGGGCAGGTATGGGCTCTTGCAGTCCGAGGGCCCGGCCAGGCTCCGGCGCTGCTCGCTGATGTCGTACACTGAGGACTCGCGGCGGATGAAGTCCAGTGCGCTGTGCGGAGAGCCGTTGACCCCGGACAGAGACGCCATGTTCTTGGCCGTGCGCAGCAGACGTAGGATGTTGGAGTGGGTGTTGTTCATCGTGGCGGAGGGGGAGTTCAGATCCGAACTCTTCTCTTCGATTTCCACTCCGTGAATGCAGCTGTAAATCTCCTGAGAGAGGAAGAGAGAGAAGTTTCAGTGTTCAGAGTTGCCGTTAAAGGGATAGTTCACCCAAATGATTTACTCACGCTGAAGTCATCCTAGGTGTATGTGACATTCTTCTTTCAGACGAATACAATCGTAATACAACCGAATACAATCGGATACACGAATACAATCGAATACAATCGTAATGCAAACATAATGACGAACACGGAAGCTCAAAGGGATGAGCAAAACAGACTTGTGTTGTATGCATACGGTCGTCTGGCGGAAGCTAGTTATTTTCGATTATAAAGTTATAAATATGGATATTTTTCTTACAAAAAACCATGGCTTCGCTTCAGAAGGCCTTTATTAACTCCCATAATCATGGATAGATGCACTTTTATGATGGATAGATGCACTTTTATGATGGACAGATGCACTTTTATGATGGATAGATGCACTTTTATGATGGACAGATGCACTTTTATGATGGACAGATGCACTTTTATGATGGACAGATGCACTTTTATGATGGACAGATGCACTTTTATGATGGATAGATGCACTTTTATGATGATAGATGCACTTTTATGATGGACAGATGCACTTTTATGATGATAGATGCACTTTTATGATGGACAGATGCACTTTTATGATGGACAGATGCACTTTTATGATGGACAGATGCACTTTTATGATGGATAGATGCACTTTTATGCAGTAAATCATGGGCTTATTTTCATTTTTGGGTGAACTATCCCTTTAACACTACATTATTTCTAGCATAATCGTGTCTTGAAACAGTGTTTTGCC
>JARWKJ010000002.1:67974659-67982159 GCA_029959095.1 Rhinichthys osculus | reverse complement strand
CCATCATAAAAGTGCATCTGTCCATCATAAAAGTGCATCTGTCCATCATAAAAGTGCATCTATCATAAAAGTGCATCTATCATAAAAGTGCATCTATCCATCATAAAAGTGCATCTGTCCATCATAAAAGTGCATCTGTCCATCATAAAAGTGCATCTATCCATCATAAAAGTGCATCTATCCATCATAAAAGTGCATCTGTCCATCATAAAAGTGCATCTATCCATCATAAAAGTGCATCTATCCATCATAAAAGTGCATCTATCATAAAAGTGCATCTGTCCATCATAAAAGTGCATCTGTCCATCATAAAAGTGCATCTATCCATCATAAAAGTGCATCTGTCCATCATAAAAGTGCATCTATCCATCATAAAAGTGCATCTGTCCATCATAAAAGTGCATCTATCCATCATAAAAGTGCATCTATCGATCATAAAAGTGCATCTGTCCATCATAAAAGTGCATCTGTCCATCATAAAAGTGCATCTGTCCATCATAAAAGTGCATCTGTCCATCATAAAAGTGCATCTATCATAAAAGTGCATCTATCCATCATAAAAGTGCATCTGTCCATCATAAAAGTGCATCTGTCCATCATAAAAGTGCATCTATCCATCATAAAAGTGCATCTATCCATCATAAAAGTGCATCTGTCCATCATAAAAGTGCATCTATCCATCATAAAAGTGCATCTATCCATCATAAAA
Organism: Rhinichthys osculus; assembly: GCA_029959095.1. Classification (NCBI taxonomy): domain Eukaryota; kingdom Metazoa; phylum Chordata; class Actinopteri; order Cypriniformes; family Leuciscidae; genus Rhinichthys; species Rhinichthys osculus. The sequence goes on along the minus strand of JARWKJ010000002.1, from coordinate 67,981,450 downwards.
GTGCATCTATCATAAAAGTGCATCTGTCCATCATAAAAGTGCATCTGTCCATCATAAAAGTGCATCTATCCATCATAAAAGTGCATCTGTCCATCATAAAAGTGCATCTATCCATCATAAAAGTGCATCTATCGATCATAAAAGTGCATCTGTCCATCATAAAAGTGCATCTATCCATCATAAAAGTGCATCTGTCCATCATAAAAGTGCATGTCCATCATAAAAGTGCATCTGTCCATCATAAAAGTGCATCTATCCATCATAAAAGTGCATCTGTCCATCATAAAAGTGCATCTATCATAAAAGTGCATCTATCCATCATAAAAGTGCATCTATCCATCATAAAAGTGCATCTATCCATCATAAAAGTGCATCTATCCGTCATAAAAGTGCATCTATCCATCATAAAAGTGCATCTGTCCATCATAAAAGTGCATCTGTCCATCATAAAAGTTCATCTGTCCATCATAAAAGTGCATCTATCCATCATAAAAGTGCATCTGTCCATGATAAAAGTGCATCTATCCATCATAAAAGTGCATCTATCCATCATAAAAGTGCATCTGTCCATCATAAAAGTGCATCTGTCCATCATAAAAGTGCATCTATCCATCATAAAAGTGCATCTATCATAAAAGTGCATCTATCCATCATAAAAGTGCATCTGTCCATCATAAAAGTGCATCTGTCCATCATAAAAGTGCATCTATCCATCATAAAAGTGCATCTATCCATCATAAAAGTGCATCTGTCCATCATAAAAGTGCATCTGTCCATCATAAAAGTGCATCTATCCATCATAAAAGTGCAGTGCATCTATCCATCATAAAAGTGCATCTGTCCATCATAAAAGTGCATCTGTCCATCATAAAAGTGCATCTATCCATCATAAAAGTGCATCTATCCATCATAAAAGTGCATCTATCCATCATAAAAGTGCATCTATCATAAAAGTGCATCTGTCCGTCATAAAAGTGCATCTATCCATCATAAAAGTGCATCTGTCCATCATAAAAGTGCATCTATCCATCATAAAAGTGCATCTATCCATCATAAAAGTGCATCTATCATAAAAGTGCATCTATCCATCATAAAAGTGCATCTATCCATCATAAAAGTGCATCTATCATAAAAGTGCATCTGTCCATCATAAAAGTGCATCTATCCATCATAAAAGTGCATCTGTCCATCATAAAAGTGCATCTGTCCATCATAAAAGTTCATCTGTCCATCATAAAAGTTCATCTATCCATCATAAAAGTGCATCTATCCATCATAAAAGTGCATCTATCCATCATAAAAGTGCATCTATCCATCATAAAAGTGCATCTATCCGTCATAAAAGTGCATCTATCCATCATAAAAGTGCATCTATCCATCATAAAAGTGCATCTATCCATCATAAAAGTGCATCTATCCATCATAAAAGTGCATCTATCATAAAAGTGCATCTATCCATCATAAAAGTGCATCTATCCATCATAAAAGTGCATCTATCATAAAAGTGCATCTATCCATCATAAAAGTGCATCTATCATAAAAGTGCATCTATCCATCATAAAAGTGCATCTATCCATCATAAAAGTGCATCTATCCATCATAAAAGTGCATCTGTCCATCATAAAAGTGCATCTGTCCATCATAAAAGTGCATCTGTCCGTCATAAAAGTGCATCTATCCATCATAAAAGTGCATCTGTCCATCATAAAAGTGCATCTATCCATCATAAAAGTGCATCTGTCCATCATAAAAGTGCATCTATCCATCATAAAAGTGCATCTGTCCATCATAAAAGTGCATCTGTCCATCATAAAAGTGCATCTATCATAAAAGTGCATCTATCATAAAAGTGCATCTATCCATCATAAAAGTGCATCTATCATAAAAGTGCATCTGTCCATCATAAAAGTGCATCTATCCATCATAAAAGTGCATCTGTCCATCATAAAAGTGCATCTGTCCATCATAAAAGTGCATCTATCCATCATAAAAGTGCATCTATCCATCATAAAAGTGCATCTATCATAAAAGTGCATCTATCCATCATAAAAGTGCATCTATCCATCATAAAAGTGCATCTATCATAAAAGTGCATCTATCCATCATAAAAGTGCATCTATCCATCATAAAAGTGCATCTATCCGTCATAAAAGTGCATCTATCCATCATAAAAGTGCATCTATCCATCATAAAAGTGCATCTATCCATCATAAAAGTGCATCTATCCATCATAAAAGTGCATCTATCATAAAAGTGCATCTATCCATCATAAAAGTGCATCTATCCATCATAAAAGTGCATCTATCATAAAAGTGCATCTGTCCATCATAAAAGTGCATCTATCATAAAAGTGCATCTATCCATCATAAAAGTGCATCTATCATAAAAGTGCATCTATCCATCATAAAAGTGCATCTATCCATCATAAAAGTGCATCTATCATAAAAGTGCATCTGTCCATCATAAAAGTGCATCTGTCCATCATAAAAGTGCATCTATCCATCATAAAAGTGCATCTATCCATCATAAAAGTGCATCTGTCCATCATAAAAGTGCATCTGTCCATCATAAAAGTGCATCTGTCCATCATAAAAGTGCATCTGTCCATCATAAAAGTGCATCTGTCCATCATAAAAGTGCATCTATCCATCATAAAAGTGCATCTATCCATCTATCCATCATAAAAGTGCATCTATCCGTCATAAAAGTGCATCTATCCATCATAAAAGTGCATCTGTCCATCATAAAAGTGCATCTATCCATCATAAAAGTGCATCTATCATAAAAGTGCATCTATCCATCATAAAAGTGCATCTATCCATCATAAAAGTGCATCTATCCATCATAAAAGTGCATCTGTCCATCATAAAAGTGCATCTATCCATCATAAAAGTGCATCTATCCATCATAAAAGTGCATCTGTCCATCATAAAAGTGCATCTGTCCATCATAAAAGTGCATCTATCATAAAAGTGCATCTGTCCATCATAAAAGTGCATCTGTCCATCATAAAACTACATCTGTCCATCATAAAAGTGCATCTATCCATCATAAAAGTGCATCTGTCCATCATAAAAGTGCATCTGTCCATCATAAAAGTGCATCTGTCCATCATAAAAGTGCATCTATCATAAAAGTGCATCTGTCCATCATAAAAGTGCATCTGTCCATCATAAAACTACATCTGTCCATCATAAAAGTGCATCTATCCATCATAAAAGTGCATCTGTCCATCATAAAAGTGCATCTGTCCATCATAAAAGTGCATCTGTCCATCATAAAAGTGCATCTGTCCATCATAAAACTACATCTGTCCATCATAAAAGTGCATCTGTCCATCACAAAAGTGCATCTGTCCATCATAAAAGTGCATCTGTCCATCATAAAAGTGCATCTATTCATCATAAAAGTGCATCTATCCATCATAAAAGTGCATCTGTCTATCATAAAAGTGCATCTATCCATCATAAAAGTGCATCCGTCCATCATAAAAGTGCATCTGTCTATCATAAAAGTGCATCTATCCATCATAAAAGTGCATCTATCCATCATAAAAGTGCATCTGTCCATCATAAAAGTGCATCTGTCTATCATAAAAGTGCATCTATCCATCATAAAAGTGCATCCGTCCATCATAAAAGTGCATCTGTCCATCATAAAAGTGCATCTACCCATCATAAAAGTGCATCTACCCATCATAAAAGTGCATCTATCCATCATAAAAGTGCATCCCTCCATCATAAAAGTGCATCGGTCCATCATAAAAGTGCATCTATCCATCATAAAAGTGTATCTGTCCATCATAAAAGTGCATCTGTCCATCATAAAAGTGCATCTATCCATCATAAAAGTGCATCTGTCCATCATAAAAGTGCATCTATCATAAAAGTGCATCTGTCCATCATAAAAGTGCATCTATCATAAAAGTGCATCTGTCCATCATAAAAGTGCATCTGTCCATCATAAAACTACATCTGTCCATCATAAAAGTGCATCTATCCATCATAAAAGTGCATCTGTCCATCATAAAAGTGCATCTGTCCATCATAAAAGTGCATCTGTCCATCATAAAAGTGCATCTGTCCATCATAAAACTACATCTGTCCATCATAAAAGTGCATCTGTCCATCACAAAAGTGCATCTGTCCATCATAAAAGTGCATCTGTCCATCATAAAAGTGCATCTATTCATCATAAAAGTGCATCTATCCATCATAAAAGTGCATCTGTCTATCATAAAAGTGCATCTATCCATCATAAAAGTGCATCCGTCCATCATAAAAGTGCATCTGTCCATCATAAAAGTGCATCTGTCCATCATAAAAGTGCATCTACCCATCATAAAAGTGCATCTATCCATCATAAAAGTGCATCTGTCCATCATAAAAGTGCATCTATCCATCATAAAAGTGTATCTGTCCATCATAAAAGTGTATCTGTCCATCATAAAAGTGCATCTATCCATCATAAAAGTGCATCTATCCATCATAAAAGTGCATCTGTCTATCATAAAAGTGCATCTGTCTATCATAAAAGTGCATCTATCCATCATAAAAGTGCATCTATCCATCATAAAAGTGCATCTATCCATCATAAAAGTGCATCTGTCTATCATAAAAGTGCATCTATCCATCATAAAAGTGCATCCGTCCATCATAAAAGTGCATCTATCCATCATAAAAGTGCATCTGTCCACCATAAAAGTGCATCTATCCATCATAAAAGTGCATCTACCCATCATAAAAGTGCATCTATCCATCATAAAAGTGCATCCCTCCATCATAAAAGTGCATCTGTCCATCATAAAAGTGCATCTATCCATCATAAAAGTGTATCTGTCCATCATAAAAGTGTATCTGTCCATCATAAAAGTGCATCTATCCATCATAAAAGTGCATCTATCCATCATAAAAGTGCATCTGTCTATCATAAAAGTGCATCTGTCTATCATAAAAGTGCATCTATCCATCATAAAAGTGCATCTATCCATCATAAAAGTGCATCTATCCATCATAAAAGTGCATCTGTCTATCATAAAAGTGCATCTATCCATCATAAAAGTGCATCCGTCCATCATAAAAGTGCATCTGTCCATCATAAAAGTGCATCTATCCATCATAAAAGTGTATCCGTCCATCATAAAAGTGTATCCGTCCATCATAAAAGTGCATCTGTCCATCATAAAAGTGCATCTACCCATCATAAAAGTGCATCTATCCATCATAAAAGTGCATCCCTCCATCATAAAAGTGCATCTGTCCATCATAAAAGTGCATCTATCCATCATAAAAGTGTATCCGTCCATCATAAAAGTGTATCCGTCCATCATAAAAGTGCATCTGTCCATCATAAAAGTGCATCTACCCATCATAAAAGTGCATCTATCCATCATAAAAGTGCATCTGTCCATCATAAAAGTGCATCTATCCATCATAAAAGTGTATCCGTCCATCATAAAAGTGTATCCGTCCATCATAAAAGTGCATCTGTCCATCATAAAAGTGCATCTATCCATCATAAAAGTGCATCTATCCATCATAAAAGTGCATCCCTCCATCATAAAAGTGCATCTGTCCATCATAAAAGTGCATCTATCCATCATAAAAGTGCATCCGTCCATCATAAAAGTGCATCTATCCGTCATAAAAGTGCATCTGTCCATCATAAAAGTGCATCTATCCATCATAAAAGTGCATCTGTCCATCATAAAAGTGCATGTATCCATCATAAAAGTGCATCTATCCATCATAAAAGTGCATCTATCCGTCATAAAAGTGCATCTGTCCATCATAAAAGTGCATCTGTCCATCATAAAAGTGCATCTGTTCATCATAAAAGTGCATCTATCCATCATAAAAGTGCATCTATCCATCATAAAAGTGCATCTGTCCATCATAAAAGTGCAACTGTCCATCATAAAAGTGCATCTATCCATCATAAAAGTGCATCTGTCCATCATAAAAGTGCATCTATCCATCATAAAAGTGCATCTGTCCATCATAAAAGTGCATCTGTCCATCATAAAAGTGCATCTATCCATCATAAAAGTGCATCTATCCATCATAAAAGTGCATCTATCCATCATAAAAGTGCATCTATCCATCATAAAAGTGCATCTGTCCATCATAAAAGTGCAACTGTCCATCATAAAAGTGCATCTATCCATCATAAAAGTGCATCTGTCCATCATAAAAGTGCATCTATCCATCATAAAAGTGCATCTGTCCATCATAAAAGTGCATCTGTCCATCATAAAAGTGCATCTATCCATCATAAAAGTGCATCTATCCATCATAAAAGTGCATCTATCCATCCATCATAAAAGTGCATCTATCCATCATAAAAGTGCATCTGTCCATCATAAAAGTGCATCTGTCCATCATAAAAGAGCATCTGTCCATCATAAAAGTGCATCTATCCATCATAAAAGTGCATCTATCCATCATAAAAGTGCATCTGTCCATCATAAAAGTGTATTTGTCTGAAAGAAGAACGTCATATACACGTAGGATGGCTTGAGGGAGAGTAAATGTTCATTTTTGGGTGATCCCTTTAAGAAGTAATAGGAGCTCATCGCTGGTTCCCTCACCCTGTCTTCAGACTGTACAGAGCCTCGTTCACGTTGCGCTGGTGGAATTTGATCATGTAGGAGTGCATCTCTTTGTAGTTATTGCGTATGTTCCTCTCGGTGCTGCCGTTCGGGACCGTCCCGAAGCGAAACGGCGGGGAGAAGTCGTTGGGTCTCTGAAACTGAAGACGACACCAGCAGTGTGAGAGTGAGCACAGCCGAG
>JARWKJ010000002.1:67967159-67969659 GCA_029959095.1 Rhinichthys osculus | reverse complement strand
GTGTGTCTCACCTCGGCCGTCAATGAGACGGCGGTTGTAACCCACAGGACTGAAGTCGTGTGTGTGTGTGTGTGTGTGTGTGTGTGTGTCTCACCTCGGCCGTCAATGAGACGGCGGTTGTAACCCACAGGACTGAAGTCGTGTGTGTGTGTGTGTGTGTGTGTGTGTGTGTGTGTCTCACCTCGGCCGTCAATGAGACGGCGGTTGTAACCCACAGGACTGAAGTCGTGTGTGTGTGTGTGTGTGTGTGTGTGTGTGTGTGTCTCACCTCGGCCGTCAATGAGACGGCGGTTGTAACCCACAGGACTGAAGTACTCGAACACGAAGACAGCGATGGCCGACACCAGCAGGAGCATTACGAACATCATGATCCACACGTCAGCACTGAAGGGCTCTGGGGACGAGAACACACACACACACACACACACCAGCAGAGACATACACACACGTCACACACATGTGACAGACATGTGATGTGTGTGTGTGTGTGTGTGTGAGTCTCACCGAGGAACGCTGACGGAGACACAGTGCCGTTGCTCCTCGACACCATGACACTGATGCCCGTCTCGATGAACGGCACGGAGAAATCGATGACCTCTGACCTCTCCTCGTTGATGGTCAGCGAACCGACAGCCATGTGAGCGTTCTTCAGCACCACCTAAACACACACACACACACACACACACACACTACAATTCAGAAACGTGTGTCTTAACATTAGTACACTTATGTAGCTTTTCAATTATGATTGGTGTAGAGAAGTGATATAAATGCATGTATTGGGCTGAACTCATGCAGACATCAAATAACATTAATGACGGCAGGGTTATTAAAGAGGAACTATTATAGCCCTCTTTATAGATCTAATATACGTCTCACTGTCCCCAGAATGTGTGTGTGAGTTTCCGCTCAGAATTGCCCACAGATCAGTTATTATAGCATGTTGTATATGGCCATTATTGAGTGGAAGGAAAAACACGCTGTTTCCGAGCATGTCTCTTTAAATGCAAATGAGCTGCTGCTCCGCCCCCTATCCAGAAGAGGGCGGAGCCTGTTTGAATTGATTATCATCTCTATCGCTCTCACCGAACGAGACATTGCAGTTCTTCATCATGAAAGTTTATTATCTGCATTCTTTTAAAGCCATACCAGTCTAAACTTCTGAAATGTGGTTTCCTGAGCGCACACACACCGAATCACACACACAGAGAGCTGGATGTCAGACGGAGTGTCCTGTGAGTGTTAGACTAAGTTCTCTTTCACGTCTTATTGAGCTTAAACTGTCAAATACACACAAGGTTATGTTGCAAACACAAAGTTCAGATAAACACAGTCGGTTATGTGTGTGTGCAGGGAAAGAAATCGCATGTGAACATTAGATCTGCGTATTAAAGCGACAGCAGTGTAATATACCTACTGCTATATATGCTGTTAATATGAATCAAACAACTAAAGAAAAACAGAAAATCACTCACTCTTGACTGAATAACTTTAGTAGCTTTAATAAGAATACATTTCTTACTTGAATACTGCTGTTAAACGCTCTGGTGATGAGATAAACATGGCGGACTGTGTGCAGCTCACTGTGGGCGGGGCTATTCTAATAGGGCGGAGTCCGTCAGCAGTTGTGGGCGGGGCTATTCTAATAGGGCGGAGTCCGTCAGCAGTTGTGGGCGGGGTTTATGCGAACAGGGCGGAGTCCGTCAGCAGTCGTGGGCGGGGTATATGCGAATAGGGCGGAGTCTGTCAGCAGTTGGGGCGGGGGCTATTTTATTAGGGTGGAGTCTGTCAGCAGTCGTGGGCGGGGTATATGTGAACAGGGCGGAGTCTGTCAGCAGTTGGTGCGGGGGCTATTCTATTAGGGTGGAGTCTGTCAGCAGTCGTGGGCGGGGTATATGCGAATAGGGCGGAGTCTGTCAGCAGTTGGTGCGGGGGCTATTCTATTAGGGTGGAGTCTGTCAGCAGTCGTGGGCGGGGTATATGTGAACAGGGCGGAGTCTGTCAGCAGTTGGTGCGGGGGCTATTCTATTAGGGTGGAGTCTGTCAGCAGTCGTGGGCGGGGTATATGCGAATAGGGCGGAGTCTGTCAGCAGTTGGGGCGGGGGCTATTCTATTAGGGTGGAGTCTGTCAGCAGTCGTGGGCGGGGTATATGTGAACAGGGCGGAGTCTGTCAGCAGTTGGTGCGGGGTCTATTCTATTAGGGTGGAGTCCGTCAGCAGTCGTGGGTGGGTCTATGATAATAGTGCAGAGTCCGTCAGCAGTCGTGGGTGGGGTCTATGCTAATAGGGCGGAGTCTCTCAGCAGTCTTGGGTGGGGTCTATGCTAATTGGGCGGAGTCCGTCAGCAGTCGTGGGTGGGTCTATGATAATAGTGCAGAGTCCGTCAGCAGTCGTGGGTGGGGTCTATGCTAATAGTGCGGAGTCCGTCAGCAGTCGTGGGTGGGGTCTATGCTAATAGGGCGGAGTCCGTCAGCAGTCGTGGGTGGGTCTATGCTAATAG
>JARWKJ010000002.1:67957159-67962159 GCA_029959095.1 Rhinichthys osculus | reverse complement strand
TGACTCATGAACACAGACTCATGACTCACGAACACAGCCTCATGACTCCCGAACACAGACTCGTGACTCATGACTCATGACTCTTACTCTGTCCCACTGTCTCTCCTTGTCCAGCAGGATGATCACCAGTTTGGGGTGCATCTGATACCCGTCCTCACTGAAGGAGAGATTACGGCCCTCGAACGTCACGTTCATAAGATACCTGTCAAACACACACACACACACACACACAAACAAGCCAGCACGTCACCTGAGATACTCAACATCCACTGACTGTCTATCCATCCATCATCTATCTATCTATCTATCTATCTATCTATCTATCTATCTATCTATCTATCTATCTATCTATCTATCTATCTATCTATCTATCTATCTATCTATCTATCCATCTTCTGTCTGTCTGTCTGTCTATCTATCTATCTATCTATCTATCTATATATCTATCTATCTATCTATCTATCTATCTATCTATCTATCTATCTATCTATCTATCTGTCTCTCTGTCTCTCTGTGAGACCATAACACATCAATAAATACTGAAGACAGAGAGACAGAGAGACAGATAGATAGATAGATAGATAGATAGATAGATAGATAGATAGATAGATAGATAGTATCTATCTATCTATCTATCTATCTATCTATCTATCTATCTATCTATCTATCTATCTATCTATCTATCTATCTATCTATCTATCTATCTGTCTCTCTGTCTCTCTGTCTTCAGTATTTATTGATGTGTTATGGTCTCAGTGTTGAGGGGGAAGTGTGACATATGTATTGTGCAGTTATGGCAACCACAAGCACTGCAGCTTCCAAACTCCTCCCAGTGTTACTATGGAAACATCATCATGAGAGAGAGAGAGAGAGAGAGAGAGAGAGAGAGAGAGAGAGAGAGAGAGAGAGAGAGAGAGAGAGACCTCTGCATAAAGGACTCATGGTTTATTAGGACACTAATGGGTGGTGATGGCGCAGTGGATAAGACACATGCCTTCGGTGTGAGAGACCTGGGTTCGAATCCACTGTGAGACACCAATGTGTCCCTGAGCAAGACACTTAACCCCTTGTTGCTCCAGAGGCGTGCGACCTCTGAAATATATAGCAATTGTAAGTCGCTTTGGATAAAAGCGTCAGCTAAATGAATAAATGTAAATGTAAATGTAAACCTACCCATCACACACACACACACACGCACACACACACACACACACACACTAACCTGACCCCTAAACCTACCCATCACACACACACACACACACACTAACTCGACCCCTAAACATATGCACACACACACACACACACACACACACACACACTAACCCGAACCCTAAACATACGCATCACAAACACACACACACACACACACACACTATAACCCGACCACTAAACCTACCCATCTCTCACACACACACACACACACACACACTAATCTGACCCCTAAACCTACCCATCACAAAAAACTTTTGGCATTTTAACATTTAAAAAGAAAAAACTCATTCTGTATATTTATAAGCTGTTTTCCTCATGGGGACCGAGTTTTGTCCCCACAAAGTAAAAGATGTTGAGGTTTAATGAAGGGTCATGTTAATAATGCAGTCTCACCTGAGCACCTCGTTGTTATTGCCTGCAATCGGACTCTTCTTGTCGGGGGCCCCGTGGCACTCGGGCTTCAGGAGTGTGTGTGGCCCTCTGTCCATCATCATGGTGGAGGTGGCGGAGGAGATCACAGCCACACCGTCCCTCACACGCGCCTCCAGACCATAATCCCACTCGTCATAGGAGACCGAGATCATGCCTGAGGAGACACACACACACAACTGAGCTCAGAGTCCCGTCCACACACACACAAATGAGCTCAGAGTCCCGTCCACACACACCTCAGCCCTGATCTCAGAGACCCGTCCACACACACACACCTCAGCCCTGATCTCAGAGACCCGTCCACACACACACACACCTCAGCCCTGATCTCAGAGACCCGTCCACACACACACACCTCAGCCCTGATCTCAGAGACCCGTCCACACACACCTCAGCCCTGATCTCAGAGACCCGTCCACACACACACACCTCAGCCCTGATCTCAGAGACCCGTCCACACACACACCTCAGCCCTGAGCTCAGAGTCCCGTCCACACACACCTCAGCCCTGATCTCAGAGACCCGTCCACACACACACCTCAGCCCTGATCTCAGAGACCCGTCCACACACACACACCTCAGCCCTGATCTCAGAGACCCGTCCACACACACCTCATCCCTGATCTCAGAGACCCGTCCACACACACCTCATCCCTGATCTCAGAGACCCGTCCACACACACACACCTCAGCCCTGATCTCAGAGACCCGTCCACACACACACACCTCAGCCCTGATCTCAGAGACCCGTCCACACACACCTCATCCCTGAGCTCAGAGTCCCGTCCACACACACCTCAGCCCTGATCTCAGAGACCCGTCCACACACACCTCAGCCCTGATCTCAGAGACCCGTCCACACACACCTCATCCCTGAGCTCAGAGACCCGTCCACACACACCTCAGCCCTGATCTCAGAGACCCGTCCACACACACCTCATCCCTGAGCTCAGAGTCCCGTCCACACACACCAAAGCCCAGATCTCACAGACCCGTCCACACACACCTCAGCCCTGATCTCAGAGACCCGTCCACACACACCTCAGCCCTGATCTCAGAGACCCGTCCACACACACCAAAGCCCTGATCTAAGAGACCCGTCCACACACACCTCATCCCTGATCTCAGAGACCCGTCCACACACACCTCATCCCTGAGCTCAGAGACCCGTCCACACACACCTCAGCCCTGAGCTCAGAGACCCGTCCACACACACCTCAGCCCTGAGCTCAGAGACCCGTCCACACACACCTCAGCTTTGAGCTCAGAGACCCGTCCACACACACCTCAGCTTTGAGCTCAAAGACCCGTCCACACACACCTCAGCTTTGAGCTCAGAGACCCGTCCACACACACCTCAGCCCTGAGCTCAGAGACCCGTCCACACACACCTCAGCCCTGAGCTCAGAGTCCCGTCCACACACACCTCAGCCCTGATCTCAGAGACCCGTCCACACACACCTCAGCCCTGATCTCAGAGTCCCGTCCACACACACCTCAGCCCTGATCTCAGAGTCCCGTCCACACACACCTCAGCCCTGAACTCAGAGTCCCGTCCACAAACACCTCATCCCTGACTTCAGAGACCCGTCCACACACACACCTCAGCCCTGATCTCAGAGACCCGTCCACACACACCTCAGCCCTGATTTCAGAGACCCGTCCACACACACCTCACCTTTGAGCTCAGAGACCCGTCCACACACACCTCAGCCCTGATCTCAGAGACCCGTCCACACACACCTCAGCCCTGATCTCAGAGACCCGTCCACACACACCTCAGCCCTGAGCTCAGAGACCCGTCCACACACACCTCAGCCCTGAGCTCAGAGACCCGTCCACACACACCTCAGCTTTGAGCTCAGAGACCCGTCCACACACACCTCAGCCCTGATCTCAGAGACCCGTCCACACACACCTCAGCCCTGAGCTCAGAGTCCCGTCCACACACACAACTCAGCCCTGAGCTCAGAGTCCCGTCCACACACACACACCTCAGCCCTGATCTCAGAGTCCCGTCCACACACACCTCAGCCCTGAGCTCAGAGACCCGTCCACACACACCTCAGCCCTGATCTCAGAGTCCCGTCCACACACACCTCAGCCCTGAGCTCAGAGACCCGTCCACACACACCTCAGCCCTGATCTCAGAGTCCCGTCCACACACACCTCAGCCCTGAGCTCAGAGACCCGTCCACACACACACCTCAGCCCTGAGCTCAGAGACCCGTCCACACACACCTCAGCCCTGAGCTCAGAGACCCGTCCACACACACACCTCATCCCTGAGCTCAGAGACCCTTCCACACACACCTCAGCCCTGAGCTCAGAGTCCCGTCCACACACACACACCTCAGCCCTGAGCTCAGAGTCCCGTCCACACACACCTCAGCCCTGATCTCAGAGTCCCGTCCACACACACACCTCAGCCTTGAGCTCAGAGTCCCGTCCACACACACCTCAGCCCTGATCTCACAGACCCGTCCACACACACACACCTCAGCCCTGATCTCAGAGACCCGTCCACACACACCTCAGCTTTGAGCTCAGAGTCCCGTCCACACACACCAAAGCCCTGATCTCAGAGACCCGTCCACACACACCAAAGCCCTGAGCTCAGAGACCCGTCCACACACCTCAGCCCTGAGCTCAGAGTCCCGTCCACACACACACCTCAGCCTTGAGCTCAGAGTCCCGTCAACACACACCTCAGAGACACACACACACACCTCAAGAGACCCACACACACACCTCACAGACCCAGACACATACTTCAGAGACACACACACACACACACACCTGTGGGAAACTCCGGCGGGATGTGGTCGGCGTCTCCTGCCACCAGAGACGGCACGATCCAGGTGTAGCCGTAGCCCGTCAGGCCCACAGAATGAGCCACCTCGAAGATCACGTTGGCCTCCTCTTTAGTGGAGTAGAGCAGGATCACGGGGCTCTGCAGCTTCTTCAGCTGGTTCTGGATCTTAGCGTCTCCGTCGTCCACAGACATGTCCAGCAGGAGCACCTCCTCAAGCTCCCAGCCCACGAAACTGTTCTCGATCGTGCTGCGGATCTGGCGGATCACACAACATGAGCGAAGCCCGTTGAGACAATCAACTGAGCTGTTGAGCATGACTGGGCATTCCTCCAGCTGAACTAGTTAGTTGGGGTTTACAGTTTTTCTCAATCGCTTTGGCCCCATTCTCGAGTGAGGTCTCTGAACACTTCGCTTCTCGTTCACATTGGATTTAAATTTCCTTATTGATTTAAGCAAACTGCATGTGTTTTGGCACATGTGTGCAAAAGAGTAAGTACAATGATTGGTCAATGTTGGTCAAAACTGATGAGTTGATGAACTCT
>JARWKJ010000002.1:67912159-67952159 GCA_029959095.1 Rhinichthys osculus | reverse complement strand
CACACATGTACATTATACAATCATTTTTTGGTAAAGTTTGAATTCAGAGTATTTCTAGGTTTTTCTATGTGTACTGAAGCATTCCTCTCATTCCTAAACTGGTCAGATTATTGCTTTTTAAAATTTCAACCACAAAAGTCCTCGAATCCATTTAATTTGTGTGTGTGTATTCGTGGTTCAAGTGCGACTAAAGTCCAGGGGTCTTGGACCCTCTGATGAACACTCAATTTTTAAAAATTGGGTCAAATTGACCTGAGGAAAAAAAATAAAGGTTAAAAAACCCCTCAAAATATCTTCAATATTACACACAAGGTCATTAAAAACCATAAACTAGGTTATCACACAGCTCTATGTATAAAGTTGAATATTCATAAAGACATTGCTCTCGCTCTCTTGTGTTTTGTAATGTTATATATCACACATACTGTGGCTTCTCTAATTAAAGTCACGCACATGTAATTAGTCCTTACGTCTTAATTAGAGCTGACCTGGTTCTAACTCTCCTTTTCATTAAATATTTGGCTCATTTTAACGAGCCCATTAGAGACGCTATTAGCGACTAAACCAGATCCCTAAACATTAAGAAACTGTATTTAAGAGACTGTGATTGGCCGCAGGTGATCACATGACATCGGGATCATGGTTATGCAACACATTTAAGGCTTTTAAAGACCTGGAGCCGGCCTAGACTAGTCTTACAGGTTAAACATGTGTTTTTATATTTAAGAGCGTTTATAACGGTTTCAAATTAGTAACATAAAAAAGCAGATTGGCCTAATCTGATGCCGGAAAGACTATCTTCAGATCATAATGGCTATGTTTATGCAACTGGCCCCAGCACTAAAAACATGAACACTTTATATATCCATACATCTTAAACCACTGTAAAAACAGCAATGCACAGTACAAATAACATTGTTACAACGTTTTTACAAAAACAGGTTTTATACATTTTTAACCTCACATTTTAGCTTTTACAATATTTTTAAGAGCCAAGATTATAAATAATTACATATTTTCATTTAAAATAGGATTATATATAATATTCAAGATACCTTATTGTTTAACATTTTTTGAATGCAAAAACATAAAAAGCTTCTTATCGTAATATTTACAAAGCGTGTAAGTTGTGTGAAAACACCAGTCTTTTCTTCTAGCCTTTAAGATATTTCATATAATTGAACATAAAAAATGGAACTATTACAGACGTTCTTACCCTGATTATGCTTATGCCGTCATGTGAACTCTTTCCCCAGAGTAACGTGTGTGTGTGTGTGTGTGTGTGTGTGTGTGTGTGTGTGTGTGTGTGTGTGTGTGTGAGAGAGAGAGAGAGGAGGTGTAACACAAACTCTTTCTTGACCGAAGACGTTGATGTCAAACTGAGCAGAAGTGAAACACCGTCTCTGTAGCGCTCTCACTGCTTTATCGAACATTACCACAGTCAGACACACCAATGATTGCGTTTACACTGCCGGGAAATAAACGGAATTATTAATAAAGTCTTTTAAACGGTTATGGGTTTGCATGTAAACCGGTGAGTTCTTGTTCTTTGTTAGTTATCAGCGTTTTGGTGTGCATGATATAGTGATAGATAAAGTCATTTTAGATAGAGAGTGATGTGTGTAACAGCTACTCATCACACACTCTCACACACACACACACACACACACACACACACACACACACACACACACACTCACAAGCGGTTCTTCCGCTGTCACACTGTGGCTACACACTGCTTTGGCAGCTGTGCTTCTCTGACTATCCTGACACACACACACACACACACACACACACACACACACACACACACACACACACACACAAGCGCCTGAATTATCGGAGAGTGATTTTTGCACACGTATAAACGACTGTAATGCATGTGTATATATCATGAATGAACGCTGTAAATCCAGACAGCACTGCCTGAAAGTTATTTTCTGAAGCCCAGTGTCTTTCTAATGTAATCGTACAATTACTTGTACAATAATGTACACTCACAGCTCCGATGGGGAAACCTGTGCAATACAAATCTGAAGTTGGATGTTGAGATTGTGATTATGATCCAGGCAGCATTACAGGTCAGAGGTCAGAGGTCACAGGTCAGAGGTCAGATCGGATAGGAACATAAGAATATTATCCAGTTCCATTATTATATCTCTTTTGCAAGAGCGTCCTGGCCAAGATTATCAACACACAATTCACGTGGGTTTAACCAATAGCACACGTCCATACATATATAGAAAACACACAGGCAAATGTAAAAGATAAAATAGGCAAATCAATACATAAGTCAGACAAAGCATCTACAAACAGATGTTTCTGTCTCCCAGTCTTTTAAAATCACTTTGGAAATGTCCACTGAAACCAACTCCCGGAGATTCAGATTATTCCCGGCAGAAGTAGCTGCACGTTTAAATGCTTTCCCAGTTCAGTCCCAGTTCACCACTGGAAGCCAACAGAAGATCCTGAGACCAAAGGCTGTGACTACCTCCACATGTTTACAGATACATGTCTGAAGATATAAGGGAAGCAGTCCCAGGATAGTTTTATAAATAAGAACGGGCCAGTGTTTTAGTCTACGGATAGACAAAGCCGAGAACCCAACACACACATACAACTCGCAATGATGAGTGAGGGATTTAAAATCTAAAACCAGATCTATCTGGTTGAAGATCGGTGTCACACCGGTATGGAGACGGGTTTGTGTGATGGCTGTCGAGTCGATGAGGCCTTACAGGAGAGAGTCTACATCACACATAGGAGAGGAAGAATTTTCTAAAATCATCTAAATCGACAACTTGTATGTTAGATCCTATACCGACTAAGCTACTGAAAGAGATGTTTCCAGAGGTCATAGATCCTCTTCTTAATATCATTAATTCATCTTTGTCTCTAGGATACGTACCAAAAACCTTTAAGCTGGCTATGATAAAACCACTTGTTAAAAAACTTGATCCTACAGAATTAGTCAATTACAGGCCGATCTCGAATCTGCCTTTTCTGTCAAAGATATTAGAAAAAGCAGTATCTTCACAACTGTGCTCCTTTCTTGAAAGAAATGATATCTGTGAGGATTTTCAGTCCGGATTTAGACCGTACCATAGCACTGAGACCGCTCTCATTAGAGTCACACATGATCCGTCTTATCATCCGATCGCGGTTGTATCTCTCTATTAGTGTTACTCGATCTTAGTGCTGCATTTGACACCATTGACCACAACATTCTTTTAAATAGACTCGAAAACTATGTTGGCATTAGTGGAATTGCATTAGCATGGTTTAAATCATACTTAACTGACCGTTATCAGTTTGTAGCAGTAAATGAAGAGATGTCTTATCGATCACAAGTTCAGTATGGCGTACCACAAGGCTCAGTACTAGGACCGCTGCTGTTCACTCTGTACATGCTACCATTAGGAGATATCATTAGGGAACATGGAATTAGTTTTCACTGTTATGCCGATCATACTCAGCTGTATATTTCTTCACGCCCGACGAAACTTACCAATTCACAAAATTAACGGAATGCATAGCTGATATAAAACACTGGATGACTAGTAATTTCCTACTACTAAATTCTGAAAAGACAGAGATTCTAATTATTGGACAAAAAACTTCCACACGTAATAACCCAGAATACTGTCTAACACTTGATGGCTGCTCTGTCAAGTCCTCGTCGTCGGTTAGGAACCTGTGTGTGTGTGCGTGTGTGTGTGTGTGTGTGTGTGTATGTGTGTGTGCATGTATGTGTGTGTGTGTGTGTGTGCTCTTTGATACCAATCTTTCATTTGAAAGTCACGTGTCTAGTATCTGTAAAACTGCATTTTTCCATCTTAAAAATATATCTAAATTACGCCATATGCTCTCATTAACAAATGCAGAACAATTAGTCCATGCGTTCATGACATCAATGCTAGATTATTGTAATGCTCTACTGGGTGGTTGCCCTGCACGCTTAATAAACAAACTCCAGCTGGTCCAAAACGCAGCCGCTCGAGTTCTTACGAGAACCAGGAAGTATGACCATATTAGCCCGGTTCTGTCAACACTGCATTGGCTGCCTATTAAACATCGTATACATTTTAAAATATTGTTGATTACCTACAAAGCACTAAATGGTTTAGCTCCCAGTACTTGAGCGAGCTCTTAACGCATTATAGTCCTTCACGTCTATTGCGATCTCAAAACTCCGGCCAGTTGATAATACCTAGAATATCAAAATCAAAATATTTTCCTATTTAGCACCAAAACTCTGGACTTTCACAGTCCGCCGGATCCAGGCCGTATCCAGATCTGATGAAGGCCCAGCGTCTGGACGCGACGACACCGCAGTGCTGAAGTGTCACTGGTCTCTCCCTGTGAAGGCCTCCTCCTTCTCCTCTGTACAGTTAAGCGCTGTCGGGATAATGCCGGTTCACGTGGCTACGCCGAAGCAACTTCAATTCTGTATTATGAATTTTTTAAGGCCAGACAAGTAATTTGTTGAGGTCAATTTGTAAAGAAGGACTACACGCCTGTGCACATATATATTCACACGCACACACCTATAGACTACACACGTGACGCGTCAGCGTTTCACAGATTATCATCACATTAGCTGAAGTTTACGCGGAGATAATAACATTTTCAACTGTTTTCAACGTTTGCCCCTTGGGTCCTGTTTCAGGGTTTGCGTTCTCGAGCCAAGGGTTTTCTGTTAGATTCGTGCTAGCGGCCCCTAAGTTAATCACTAATGATCTGTGCAACAGAAGTGAATCAATCTAAATGATCACTGTTATCACTGTAAAGCTGCTTTGAAACAATCTATATTGTTAAAAGAGCAATATAAATGAAGATATAAGTTAGGGTTAGGTATAAGATATAAATGATATAAGTGACTTGACTTATTATTATCATTATAGTTATCGTTACTGTTATAGTATCATTATAGTTATTGTTATGGTTCTCGATACAGATATTGTTATAATTATCATTATAGTTATTGATACAGTTATTAATGTTCTACTTATCGATACAGCCCTAAAACATCTATTTCAGCTTTCATTGCACCAACATAACTCTAAAACTTGAGGTGTTCACAATCACACAACATACACACTTCAGGAACAGTCACATGACTTCCTCTGCTCAATGACTGCTGTGTGTGTGTGTGTGTGTGTGTGTGTGTGTGTGTGTGTAACAGATTGTGGCGTCCTGACAGCAGGCATCTTGGCACAGAACTCTGGGTAATTGACCGAGCTCAACTCGTTCTCTCATTCAGCGTCTCTCTCTCTCTCTCGCTCTGTATCTGTGATGAACAGCAGACAGCAGGAACAGAGAGCAGGACGGAGGAAGGACAAACAGACGAGCAGACGGAGAGATGAGAAGACAGAGAGAGAGAGAGAGAGACACTGAGAGACAGAGAGAAGGAGCCCTAAATATGTGTCCTAGTTCTCTGGTCTTTAAAGCGGAGCACACATGATACACTGACACTATCTAAACCAGGTCACACAGAGAGAGAGAGAGAGAGAGAGAGAGAGAGAGAGAGAGGGGGGTGAGACACTCTCTCTCTCTCTCTCTCTCTCTCTCTCTGGGCTGAAGGTCGTCCTGTCTGACCTCTGACCCCTCAAGATCAGCAGCACATCACAGAGATCTCCAGAACAACCATCAAATCTGGTTTCATCTGGTCCATCTCACAAGACTCAGTGTTTCCAAGCAGTTTATATAGAAGATCTCGCTCAAACAGCCAGACCAAACCAGTGCAAGCTATCCTAAACCAATACAAACCAACACAAACCAGCACAAACCATCATAAACCAACACAAACCAGACAAAACCAGTACAAACCATCATAAAACCAGCACAAACCAGACCAAACCAGCACAAGCCAGCCTAAACTAATACAAACCAGACCAAACCAGCACAAGCCATCCTAAACTAATACAAACTGACACAAACCAGCACAAGCCATCATAAACCATTATAAACCAACACAAACCAGACCAAACCATCATAAACCAACACAAACCAGACCAAACCAGCACAAGCCATCCTAAACCAATACAAACCGACGCAAACCAGCACAAGCCATCATAAACCATCATAAAACAATACAAACCAGACAAAACCAGTACAAACCATCAAAAAACCAGCACAAACCATAATAAACCAATACAAACAGACACAAACCAGCACAAACCATCATAAACCAATACAAACCAACACAAACCAGCACAAACCATCATAAATCAATACAAACCAACATAAACCAGCACAAACCATCATAAAACCATCACAAACCAACACAAACCATCATAAAACCAGCACAAACCATCATAAACCAGACAAAACCAGCACAAACCATCATAAACTATCACAAACCAGCACAAACTGGATGTCTCAGCACATTGATTCCACCTTAAAGGGACAGTTCACCCAGAAATTGGGCCATTCCTCACATTGTTCAAACCTGTGTGACTTTCTTCAGACAAAAGAAGATATTTTGAAGAACATTGGGAATCAAACAACATTGGACCCCATTGACTTTCATTACACAAGCATTTCTCAAAATAGCTTCTTTTAAGTTCCACTGAAGAAAGTAAGTCACACAGGCTTTTGAAGTCACAAGACTAAATGCTCATTTTTGGATGAACAGACCCTTAAAGGGGACATGTCATGAAAATCTGCCTTTCCCCGTGTGTGAGTGCTATAATCAGGTCCCAGTGCTTCCACCAACCCAGAACACGTGAGGAGTGAAACCCAGTAACTGTGTTCTGGTGAGTCTTTCTCTGAGAGCATGTCTAAAATAAGCCGGTCAGATTTCGCTCCTTCTGCCGTATGAAGAGGATCTTATTATAATATCACCGGCCCTTAATCTGCACGTTCACACACACCAGTGACATTGGGTTCGGCGAGCGCCAACAGAGACCAGTTCTAACGCACTGGAGAAGATCCAGCAAAGCCTGAAACTGTTCTGTGGTCGAGCACAGACGACACTGAACACTATTGACCAGAACATGTCAGCGCTGTCTTATAAACACCTCAGGAACTGTGGACACTTGTGGAAGAGTTCAACATGATGAGGAGATGATCAGTGTAACTCCACAACAACTACAGAAATGTCTCCGCTAACATTCAGAAACGTGTAAAAGTGAAGCTCTCCCTGAGTCTCTCCGTAAGGCTGCACTCGCTGCTGTTACTCCTGACTCTGGATCAGTGAGATCGGCCTGTGCTGTTATTGCCCGAGTCTCTGAGGCTCCGCCCTCTTCTGAACGGAGGCGGGGCTAAAGCTCATTTGCATTTAAAGGGACACACACAAAAAAACGGTGTGTTTTTGCTCACACCCAAAAATTTGACAAGCTATAATAAATGATCTGGTATTTTGAGATGAAATTTCACAGACACATTCTGGGGACGTCATAGATTTATATTACATCATAATATGCCACCTTTAAACTCTAGTGAATTGAATTGAGCTGAATAATATCACTATTGTCTTCTGTAGAGCATTAGTTTCATAATTGTTGCATTTTGCAGCATTAGCGCTGCTGTTTCCCTGACATTGTAAAGGTTGTGTGCAGTTAGAGCATCTGGACAGCTGAGCGTGGGCGAGCCGCTCTTCATCCTCATCTTCATCTTCATCCGGTGTGATTTCACCGGCGTTTAAAGCGTGGGCACAGATCTGACTCACAGCACTTACATGAGGACCTGATCGCTCTGTGTGTGTCTGTCGGCTCAGCATCACACACACACACACACATTCCCCCATCATGCATCTGTGCTCCCCTCTTCAGAATGCATGAAATCAAAATGGACTTTTTTATGGAATATTGCAGTGTTTATTCTGAATGATGTGGTGCACATCATTATTGTGTTAATAATGTTGAATCAGAATAAGTTCCTCTCGCAGCTTCTCTTCTCTTCTCTGATGACGAGGGCAGGGCTATAACCTGTCACTCACAGGAGATCAGCCAATAGCAAACCACAACCATCCAATCAATTCCACACAGACACAATCAAGCCCCGCCCACATGTGATCTTGTTATAGAAGCGATCCCTCAGCACTATCCACCTTAGTCCAATCAGTGAAAGGCTCACTCTATGAACGCAATAATACCATAGATAGACTAATAGACTAAAAAAATAGAATAATACGTTTTTTATAAAAACTGGGTACAATGAGATGACAATATTCTACTCACCTTTTAACCATCGAACATTAAAAGGACATTTAAAAGTGTAAAAGCATCAACAAGGAACTGTCAACAGACCATAACCCCAAAAACACGACTCTTTCCACAGCAATAACGGACTGGTTAAATATCACTGTAGTAATACATATATATATATATATATATATATATATATATATATATATAACTGGGTAACCCTTTACAATAAGGTTCATTTATTAAACATCATATTAAAGTGGAATGCACTTTAAGGGAAAAAAGAAAATTATCACGAGGAAAAGAAAACAGCGTTAAAATACTAAGTGTTGCGTTATTCTCATGATGTCTGAAAATAAAACATGAAGGGAAATTGACGGCTCCTTCAGTCAAACTGGCGGACCAGCTTTATTTGTAGGGCAACCATAGACTGTATATAATATGTGCGCAGTGTGTGTGACGTCACCCGTAGTGTTTCTGAAGAGCGTTTCTAAAGCCCAGAGTGGGCGGAGCCGGCCGGCGCCATCTTGGCCGCGCATCACTCCCGGATAAACGAACATGTGCAGCGAGGCGGATTAGCTGAGGTGACGTAACGCTAACGCTAGCAGATAAACGGCTAGCAGTGACATCAGCGGCAATCCACCTGTCACTCCCTTAATTATGCAGAACTTTAAGGCTTAATATAATTTAAACGGATGAGTTATAAAAACATTCACCCCCTCACAGTCGTCATGAAGGGCAACATTAGCAATATAGACCAAAACCACTTTTAACACCAGACTGTAAACATGTTTTATTCTGCTGTAAAGTTGGGCATTTTAACATGCGGGTCTATGGGACTGAGTCTCTTCTGCAGCCGGCCTCTAGTGGCCAGTGGAGGAACTGCAGTTTAACTCACTCAGTGTTGGATTCAAGAGAGACTGGCTTGAGGGCAACCTTATGATTTGAATGATTCGTTTCAGTCTTTTTGAATGGAAGTTCCCCAAACCGGAAATGCCACCTATAATTCAAAACGCAGTCAGGAACAAATATATGGATATGGTCACGTACCTTAGCGGCCATGATCATGGAGGATCCTCCCTTGACGCCCAGGATGGGGATGTGTGTCTGTGCCGAGATGAAGTCCAGGATCTGAGCGATGGCCTCCTG
This sequence comes from Rhinichthys osculus, assembly GCA_029959095.1. Taxonomy (NCBI): domain Eukaryota; kingdom Metazoa; phylum Chordata; class Actinopteri; order Cypriniformes; family Leuciscidae; genus Rhinichthys; species Rhinichthys osculus. The sequence goes on along the minus strand of JARWKJ010000002.1, from coordinate 67,942,860 downwards.
GTCGGTGTCGTCTCCGAACACTACACCCTGCAGCCAGTGCTCCGTCATCAGGTCGCAGATGCTCTTGATGATGCTCTTGGGGTCCGTCTCGTTCATGGTGAGCATCTCCACGCTGGGCGCTAGCGGCATGTGGCCGAAGTCGTCCTTCTCGCGCGTGCCGGCGAGCACCACCTCACTGGAGTTGCCCACCAGCACCACCGCGATGCTCAGCCCCTGCAGAAGCTTGGAGACGGGCGGGAACTGGGCCACTGATGATGGGATGTAGTGGGCCACGCCCCCTCCGCCGCGATCGCGCCGTGATTGGACGGCTGGTAGAAGCAGAAGCAGGCACACGGCCAACAGCTGGGGGAGCGAGGGGCGGGGCCAGTGGGGTGAGGGCGGGGCTGGCGGACAAAGCCACGCCCGCTTTTCCTGAGAGGGTGGAGTCAAGCCTCGGTAAACGCAGATGGACATGATGGAGGAGAGAGAGACCTGCGAGAAAAAACACATTCTGTAACTCTGGCATAAATAAGGCATGTGACAATCTCTGTTACACGGCATTTAATCAATACTGCAAAATTGAATTGAATTAGACGAACGACTGGAATTCTGAATTTTACAATATTACACAAAATGTGGGTTTATCAACTGTAGTGGAATCGGCTGTTTCTACGTTTGTGTGGGACATTTCACTTTTTACACACTTGTTTAATGAAATACTGAGCACTTCTGGACCAAAGCGTCTGTTTATTCTGTCAAAACTGAACATGACGGACCAACAACTCAGAGTGAAAGACTCGAGAGACAGAGACAGACACACAAAGATGGCGCCGATGTGTGTGGCTAGCCGTCTGTCTGGGGCATGTGTCAGTGTGCTGTTTTTATTGTGTTTAACTAGTTTAACCAAACAGATCTGTGCACTCCTGACTTATGACCGGGATCAGCTTTTGTCCATCAAGTCAACTACGAACGATGCGCTGACGGCAGCCTGTACAGGAGAGACCCTCCCTTCCTGGCTAGCGTTCCCAGCTATCTCTGGATACACGCCCGTTATACGATGCGCCACGCAAGAGAGGGTGTCGTGGCGGCATCGCTGTCAAAATAAAGCGTTCTTAAGATGTATGTTTCATGTTTGTGTGATAAGTATTAGCTGAGTTTCAGTTCATTTTCCAGACATGTTTCAGAAAGATTTTTGCGGAGGCAGAGTGAGCTGAAAGCGCACCCTGTTTATTTTATTTATTTAAAAAAAAACACAAGGTTTTGATGTTAATGTGAGTGTACACAAAAAAGAAGACCCTCTATGGTTTATAATCATGTATTGATTTTATTTATATGACCATAAATGACGGAGTATTTTAAGTCTATGTTGCTGCTATGTGAAAAAAAAACCCAGCAAAACGCGCCGGCGCGCTTGCCGTCCCCAGAGGGTTAAAGACGCTGCGGACATCCGGTCTGACGTCCACGGGCCGGAGTTCATCGCTGCCTCAGGCAGGGGATCAGGCCCATTGCCCCGCCACGTTTCTTGGAGGGGCCGTGTGGCGGGATTCATCCGGAGGGGTTTAGCTCTCCTGGAGTTCCCCGAAGGGTCGTGCGTTTCAGGGGAGAGGTGTGGATCTCCAGAATCTCCGCAGTTTGCGCCGTGAGATTTAAGGAGTTAATACCAATCAAGCTGGCTCTGTCGAATGGCCGCTCGGTGGTAAACAAAACTTTCATCTTTAATAATTTTATTATGACAAATTATCTGGACTTTTTCTTCATATCGGAAACCTGGCTAAAGGTAGGAGACTCATCGCCGCTATCTGAACTTTTGCCCGAGGGATATGTATGCATTCATTCTCCCAGATCCCTCGGGTGACACTCTCCTGCCTGCATTGCTGACTGGAGGGTTTTTGAGCCCATTACTTGGACAGGTCTGGAGGATATTGTACAAAAACTGAAACCAACATTCTGTGCAAATGATCTGATGCCTAGTCGTTTGATAAAGCAGACCTTTGACTGTGTATTAGAGGGCTGCATTGGGATTGAGTCCCGCCAGGTCCCGCGGGACCCAACGCAAATTTTGCGGGAGCGGGCGGTTTGAACTTTGCTGCGGGCGGGAATGGGCGGACAAAAAAAACCCTGCGGGATCGGGAGGTTGCCTAACGACATGATGGGGATGTCAATGATGTGGAAAAGAACCTTAAACGAGGTATTTACAGCACAAAACCTGAGCAAGGCAAGTCTGACATTTACTATTCATCTTCCTGATCAGTGCATCAGAATACATGCAGGCCAGGGAAACAAACCAACAACCCCATGAATCTCTTTAATAATAGCAATACGCGTTTTTTTTTTCTGCGGGACGGGAGAAGACACAAAGTCAATGCATCTCTATTATTGTGCGGGAATAAATTCTCCGAGTTTTGCGGGTGCGGGCTGGAGTGGACATACATATTGCGGGAGCGGGCGGTAATGGTCAGAAATTCGGCGGGCGCGGGCGGGAGCGGGATGAAGAAAACAGTCCCGCGCAGGACTCTACTGTGTATCACTGAGTTTAGCAGATGTGATTAATAGGAGCTTGTCCAGTGGGACATGTCCACCAGAGTTTAAACATGCTGTGGTGACACCTCGGTTGAAGCGACCAAATTTGGGCCAGGATGAAGAAACGCAGAACTACAGGCCAATCTCTCAGATGTCCTTTGTCTCTGAAATTTTAGAAAAAGTCGTGCTGCAACAACTACTTTCATTTTAAAATGTTGAAATGAGTTGAAAGTGTTAAGCGATATCTTTCTGGCTTTAGACGAAGGAGATGATGTTGGCTTGACTTGAGCGCAGCTTTTGACATGATTGGCCATAACATCCTTATCTCCTGTCTTGAACACTCAGTAGGTCTAAAAGTTACAGTCTTGAAATGGATTCAGTCCTGTTTGAGTGATAGATGTTTTTCAGTTAATTATAGTAATATGACCTCGGGTAAAAAAACGTCTTCCTAGGGGGGGTTCCGCAAGGGTCTATCCTTTCTCCCATACTTCTTCTTTATAGTTGCTAACCCTAACCCAAGGGTAGTGTCATTTAGTTATTACGCAGACGACACGCAAATGTATCTACCACTCAGGCGCTCTACCAATTCATTTGAGTCACTTTTAGAGTGTTTAAAGGACATTAAAAATTGGATGGCCAAAAACGTTTTAAAGTTAACCGAGGAAAAAACTGAGGTTATTGTATTCGGCCACCCAAATAACTCCTCAAAAACGATATTAGATTCGAGTCCCCTCCCTGGCATCTTACTCAAAAACAACAGTAAGACATTTAGGCTTTTAAATTGATAATAACCTAAAAATGGACCAGCAAATTAACTAGTTTAGTAAAAACTAAACCATTTCTATCAAATGAAGATTTGGAAAGAGTAATCCTGGACTTCTGTAACTCTCTGTATTGTGGCATCAGCGCCGCATCTTTGTCAAAATGCCGCGGCGAGGCGTTTAATGAGGGTAAAGAAACATGAATCAATTACCCCTGTTCTAGCGTCTCTAAAATGGCTCCCCGTCCATTTTAGAATTAGATATAAAATATTATTGTTATTGTGGGAAAAATATGAAACCATCAGAAAACACTGCTCTCCCAAAACAAAATAAACTAAATATTCAACTAATTTATTACACGGCTCTGTGGAATACTTGATTCTGATTGGTCAATCGTATATTATTCCCAGATAACAGCCGCTGAGAGAAGAAACACCGGCTCATCCGGTCACTGAAGTCATCAGCGCTACACACTCGCTAGGAACGGGTTCTGCTTTTGGTGAGCTAATAAACTATTAAAACTCAGTCAAATCAATATTTTGTGTACAGTTATTTAATTATGCCATCCAGTATCATGGACTCGCTCTCTCTTGTTTCATACAAACGCAACGGCGGCCATTTTATGACTATTGTTTTGTACACTGTTGGATTATGAGATACAAACAGGAACGATTTTAAAACAGTTTAATCTGAAATCAATATCTCTGATCTCCATAATTATTTATGTGTTGAAATGCTGTGTAATAAGTGTTATGACTGTATACCGTATCTCTTACATGTCCGTCTAGTTTGATCTCGCCGCTGAAACTGCTCTCTCCGCGCAGCTTTGCGTTTAAAGAGATAATAACATATTTCAACTCAGATCAATATTTCGTGTCTAATTATTCACTGATGTGGCAAGAGTCCGTGTAATAAGCGGATAATGTTCATCCAGCCGGCTGTTATCTCAGAATAAACCCCTTCAGGTGGGTGTGTGTGTGTGTGTGTGTGTGTGATCTCAGAAAAAAATAACTTCAAGTGTGTGTGTGTGAGTGTGTGAGTGTGTGTGTGTGTGTGTGTGTGTGTGTGTGTGTGTGTGTCTCAGAATAAACCCCTTCAGGCTGATGGAAGACCTGATCCTGATCACCCTGTTGGGTTTATTCTGAGAAGTGTGTGTTCAGGCCGAGGTGAGCAACAGAAGTGTGTGTTCAGGCCGAGGCGAGCAACAGAAGTGTGTGTTCGGGCCGAGGTGAGCAACAGAAGTGTGTGTTCAGGCTGAGGTGAGCAACAGAAGTGTGTGTTCGGGCCGAGGCGAGCAACAGAAGTGTGTGTTCGGGCCGAGGTGAGCAACAGAAGTGTGTGTTCGGGCCGAGGCGAGCAACAGAAGTGTGTGTTCAGGCCGAGGTGAGCAACAGAAGTGTGTGTTCAGGCTGAGGTGAGCAACAGAAGTGTGTGTTCGGGCCGAGGCGAGCAACAGAAGTGTGTGTTCGGGCCGAGGTGAGCAACAGAAGTGTGTGTTCGGGCCGAGGTGAGCAACAGAAGTGTGTGTTCAGGCTGAGGTGAGCAACAGAAGTGTGTGTTCGGGCCGAGAGGTGAGCAACAGAAGTGTGTGTTCGGGCCGAGGTGAGCAACAGAAGTGTGTGTTCAGGCCGAGGTGAGCAACAGAAGTGTGTGTTCGGGCCGAGGTGAGCAACAGAAGTGTGTGTTCGGGCCGAGGTGAGCAACAGAAGTGTGTGTTCGGGCCGAGGCGAGCAACAGAAGTGTGTGTTCGGGCCGAGGTGAGCAACAGAAGTGTGTGTTCAGGCTGAGGTGAGCAACAGAAGTGTGTGTTCGGGCCGAGAGGTGAGCAACAGAAGTGTGTGTTCGGGCCGAGGCGAGCAACAGAAGTGTGTGTTCAGGCCGAGGTGAGCAACAGAAGTGTGTGTTCAGGCTGAGGTGAGCAACAGAAGTGTGTGTTCGGGCCGAGGCGAGCAACAGAAGTGTGTGTTCGGGCCGAGGTGAGCAACAGAAGTGTGTGTTCGGGCCGAGGTGAGCAACAGAAGTGTGTGTTCAGGCTGAGGTGAGCAACAGAAGTGTGTGTTCGGGCCGAGAGGTGAGCAACAGAAGTGTGTGTTCGGGCCGAGGTGAGCAACAGAAGTGTGTGTTCAGGCCGAGGTGAGCAACAGAAGTGTGTGTTCGGGCCGAGGTGAGCAACAGAAGTGTGTGTTCGGGCCGAGGTGAGCAACAGAAGTGTGTGTTCGGGCCGAGGTGAGCAACAGAAGTGTGTGTTCGGGCCGAGGTGAGCAACAGAAGTGTGTGTTCAGGCTGAGGTGAGCAACAGAAGTGTGTGTTCGGGCCGAGGCGAGCAACAGAAGTGTGTGTTCGGGCCGAGGCGAGCAACAGAAGTGTGTGTTCGGGCCGAGGCGAGCAACAGAAGTGTGTGTTCAGGCCGAGGTGAGCAACAGAAGTGTGTGTTCAGGCTGAGGTGAGCAACAGAAGTGTGTGTTCGGGCCGAGGCGAGCAACAGAAGTGTGTGTTCGGGCCGAGGTGAGCAACAGAAGTGTGTGTTCGGGCCGAGGTGAGCAACAGAAGTGTGTGTTCAGGCTGAGGTGAGCAACAGAAGTGTGTGTTCGGGCCGAGAGGTGAGCAACAGAAGTGTGTGTTCGGGCCGAGGTGAGCAACAGAAGTGTGTGTTCAGGCCGAGGTGAGCAACAGAAGTGTGTGTTCGGGCCGAGGTGAGCAACAGAAGTGTGTGTTCGGGCCGAGGTGAGCAACAGAAGTGTGTGTTCAGGCCGAGGCGAGCAACAGAAGTGTGTGTTCAGGCCGAGGCGAGCAACAGAAGTGTGTGTTCGGGCCGAGGTGAGCAACAGAAGTGTGTGTTCGGGCTGAGGCGAGCAACAGAAGTGTGTGTTCGGGCCGAGGTGAGCAACAGAAGTGTGTGTTCGGGCTGAGGCGAGCAACAGAAGTGTGTGTTCGGGCCGAGGTGAGCAACAGAAGTGTGTGTTCAGGCCGAGGCGAGCAACAGAAGTGTGTGTTCAGGCCGAGGTGAGCAACAGAAGTGTGTGTTCGGGCCGAGGTGAGCAACAGAAGTGTGTGTTCGGGCCGAGGCGAGCAACAGAAGTGTGTGTTCAGGCTGAGGTGAGCAACAGAAGTGTGTGTTCGGGCCGAGGCGAGCAACAGAAGTGTGTGTTCGGGCCGAGGTGAGCAACAGAAGTGTGTGTTCGGGCCGAGGTGAGCAACAGAAGTGTGTGTTCGGGCCGAGGCGAGCAACAGAAGTGTGTGTTCGGGCCGAGGCGAGCAACAGAAGTGTGTGTTCGGGCCGAGGCGAGCAACAGAAGTGTGTGTTCGGGCCGAGGTGAGCAACAGAAGTGTGTGTTCAGGCTGAGGTGAGCAACAGAAGTGTGTGTTCGGGCCGAGGTGAGCAACAGAAGTGTGTGTTCAGGCTGAGGTGAGCAACAGAAGTGTGTGTTCGGGCCGAGGTGAGCAACAGAAGTGTGTGTTCGGGCCGAGGTGAGCAACAGAAGTGTGTGTTCGGGCCGAGGTGAGCAACAGAAGTGTGTGTTCGGGCCGAGGTGAGCAACAGAAGTGTGTGTTCGGGCCGAGAGGTGAGCAACAGAAGTGTGTGTTCGGGCCGAGGTGAGCAACAGAAGTGTGTGTTCGGGCCGAGGTGAGCAACAGAAGTGTGTGTTCGGGCCGAGGTGAGCAACAGAAGTGTGTGTTCGGGCCGAGGTGAGCAACAGAAGTGTGTGTTCGGGCCGAGGTGAGCAACAGAAGTGTGTGTTCGGGCCGAGGCGAGCAACAGAAGTGTGTGTTCGGGCCGAGGCGAGCAACAGAAGTGTGTGTTCAGGCCGAGGTGAGCAACAGAAGTGTGTGTTCAGGCCGAGGTGAGCAACAGAAGTGTGTGTTCAGGCCGAGGTGAGCAACAGAAGTGTGTGTTCAGGCCGAGGTGAGCAACAGAAGTGTGTGTTCGGGCCGAGGTGAGCAACAGAAGTGTGTGTTCGGGCCGAGAGGTGAGCAACAGAAGTGTGTGTTCGGGCCGAGGTGAGCAACAGAAGTGTGTGTTCGGGCCGAGGTGAGCAACAGAAGTGTGTGTTCGGGCCGAGGTGAGCAACAGAAGTGTGTGTTCGGGCTGAGAGGTGAGCAACAGAAGTGTGTGTTCAGGCCGAGGTGAGCAACAGAAGTGTGTGTTCGGGCCGAGGTGAGCAACAGAAGTGTGTGTTCGGGCCGAGGTGAGCAACAGAAGTGTGTGTTCGGGCCGAGGTGAGCAACAGAAGTGTGTGTTCGGGCCGAGGCGAGCAACAGAAGTGTGTGTTCAGGCCGAGGCGAGCAACAGAAGTGTGTGTTCGGGCCGAGGCGAGCAACAGAAGTGTGTGTTCGGGCCGAGGTGAGCAACAGAAGTGTGTGTTCGGGCCGAGATGAGCAACAGAAGTGTGTGTTCGGGCCGAGGTGAGCAACAGAAGTGTGTGTTCAGGCCGAGGCGAGCAACAGAAGTGTGTGTTCAGGCCGAGGCGAGCAACAGAAGTGTGTGTTCGGGCCGAGGTGAGCAACAGAAGTGTGTGTTCGGGCCGAGATGAGCAACAGAAGTGTGTGTTCGGGCCGAGGCGAGCAACAGAAGTGTGTGTTCGGGCCGAGGCGAGCAACAGAAGTGTGTGTTCGGGCCGAGGTGAGCAACAGAAGTGTGTGTTCGGGCCGAGGTGAGCAACAGAAGTGTGTGTTCGGGCCGAGGTGAGCAACAGAAGTGTGTGTTCGGGCCGAGGTGAGCAACAGAAGTGTGTGTTCGGGCCGAGGTGAGCAACAGAAGTGTGTGTTCAGGCCGAGGTGAGCAACAGAAGTGTGTGTTCAGGCTGAGGTGAGCAACAGAAGTGTGTGTTCAGGCCGAGGTGAGCAACAGAAGTGTGTGTTCGGGCCGAGGTGAGCAACAGAAGTGTGTGTTCAGGCCGAGGTGAGCAACAGAAGTGTGTGTTCGGGCCGAGAGGTGAGCAACAGAAGTGTGTGTTCGGGCCGAGGTGAGCAACAGAAGTGTGTGTTCAGGCCGAGGTGAGCAACAGAAGTGTGTGTTCAGGCCGAGGTGAGCAGATGATCCGAGAGATCGAGCCGTGAGTCGGTGTGTGTGACACACAGCAACACTGCAGCTCATCACATCAATGTTTCATAACAGCGTTCACGTCTTCTGCTGTTTATTATGGATGAGATAAACTCTCCCTTCAGACAAAGAGTCGCCTACACACTGGAGGACCGTAACACAGCAGCTGTAATGATCACACACACACACACACACGTCTCAGTGTTTCCATCCCAGTGTTGTTTTCAGGATTAACCCTTTAAATAAGGAGCAGTGTTATTTTAGTATCAATGATATACACTGTCACTAACTTTAGTAATCATCATAAATGAGGTATTATTCAAAAGCTGAAACACTCAAAAATCATCCTGCAAAAACGGTTTTGAAATCGTACGTTGCGTTGCCATGGAAACACTACCGTAAATCCTTTTAGAGGCTACATTTTTGTGATATGAAATTAAAATTTTGGCAAAACTTGTTTACACATACGATTTTATAGCAATTTTTGAGTCAAAATTATTTCGTAAAATGTATATTTTGTATAAAATATAATTGTTTAGTTCCATTTGCTTTACACCCAACCTACACTTTCCTTTTTTGAAGCTGCTTTCATGAATTTTACTTCCAGATCTACGCTCTAAAACGCGGGAGAGAGTTATATTACATCTTATGATATGATATTATACATTTATTTAATTTCGTTGAGCTGCTCGGGTTCTGTTTTCCTGGAGGAGATTGTTCGGGACTGAAGACAGAAAACACACGTTTGTGATGCGGAGACTGACACACAGTTCAGAGATCTGAGTCTGCACTTCTCTCCGCACTCAGTTTCCATGGCAACCATTAAAATAGAGCTCTCCATACAGCTGATGGCTCCGCCCCTCTGCAGGAGCCACTCACATCACTGTAATTAGCATAAGAGAGTGCTGTTTATGAGGTGAGACACACACACACACACACACACACACACACACACACAGGACTGTAATCAGTGGAATGAGATTGATTGAAGCTTTTACAGATTACAGTTTCAGCTCACTCGGCTATTTCAGGAGCACATTACATGGATGAGGACTGTGTGTGTGTGTGTGTCTGTGTGTGTGTGTGTGTTAAGATATGAAAATTTTGGCCGATACAGATAACCGATAAATTGGCCGATCAATCTAAATCCAAGTCGAAGTGTGTGATCAGAATGATGTGGTGTAATTCCCTCCAGAAGCGTCTCACACACACACACGAGTGTGTTCCCGAACACCAGCATCCGCACGCAAGAGAACATGACAGTTATAGTATATTACAGTAATATGGTGAATATTATAATGTTTAGACCAGTGTTTGTGGATATCTGCTCAAACGTAGATATTTATAATGTGGTAACAATAATGTTTCATAATTCGATCGCTTCAGTAATAGTTCTCTGTGTGTTTGAAAAGCGCCAAACATTAGGCTTCACGTTTTACTCCAATTCCATTTCATAACATCATAATGAATGGAAACTTTTGTAAGTAGCATATGATAATCCATATATTTTTCTCTAGTGTAGTGTACTGAAGCGTTCCTTTTTAACGACTTATGCATTCCGCATGCATTTCTGTAGGCTAAAGTAAAAATTATTATTAGGCTATTGTTATTATTATTTTATGCAGCACTACAAGTACATGCCTACAGAGTGGCATACATTTTTATTATTTCAACACTCAAACACACAAACACACACACACACACACACACACACACACACACACATAGACTTGTCAATTTGTAGCAGTAAATGAAGAGATGTCTTATCGATCACAAGTTCAGTATGGCGTACCACAAGGCTCAGTACTAGGACCGCTGCTGTTCACTCTGTACATGCTACCATTAGGAGATATCATTAGGGAACATGGAGTTAGCTTTCACTGTTGTGCCGATGATACTCAGCTGTATATTTCTTCACGCCCCGACGAAACTTACCAATTCACAAAATTAACGGAATGCATAGCTGATATAAAACACTGGATGACTAGTAATTTCCTACTACTAAATTCTGAAAAGACAGAGATTCTAATTATTGGACGAAAAACTTCCACACGTAATAACCCAGAATACTGTCTAACACTTAATGGCTGCTCTGTCAAGTCTTCGTCGTCGGTTAGGAACCTGGGTGTGTGTGTGTGTGTGTGTGTGTGTGTGTGTGTGTGTGTGTGCGTGCTCTTACCAATCTCTCATGTGAAAGTCACGTGTCTAGTATCTGTAAAACTGCATTTTTCCATCTTAAAAATATATCTAAATTACGCCATATGCTCTCACTGACGAATGCGGAACAATTAGTTCATGCGTTCATGACCTCAAGGCTAGATTACTGTAATGCTCTACTGGGTGGTTGCCCTGCACGCTTAATAAACAAACTACAGCTAGTTCAAAACCCAGCCGCTCGAGTTTGTTTGTTTGTTTGTTTGTTTAATACGGGACAATGATCTTTATGATCTGGGCCGGGATCTTTATTTGCCGATTTCGAAAAGAACATGCATACAGATTAACTGGTATTAAGATGTAAACAAGAGTTTGTAAGCCAATCTGAAATATTGACCATGCATGTACATATATGACCGTCTCATCAGCGTACATCTGACAAGTTACTGCAGAAGGACAAACTTCAGGTAGTTCATCATTAATATACAGACAGAACAACAGAGGACCCAAAGTTGAACCTTGGGGTACACCCAAGTCATTATCAGCTACTTAGGAAGTTTTATGGTCTATATACGAACACATTGTTTTCTATCTGAAAGGTATGATTGAATCCATTTGATGACACTGGATGAAAAATTAAACTTTGATAACTTTGTAAGACCTCATGATTTAATGTTTCAAAGGCTTTCTTCAAATCAAGGAAGACCGCCCCAACTACACCTCCTTGGTCAAGTTTAGCCTTTATATTAGCCAAAAGAAAACAATTAGCCGTTTCAGTGGAATGATGTTTTCGAAAGCCAAATTGCATTGGATGTAATGTACAAGACGTAGCATTTAAGTGAAATATTATCTGTTCGAAGATCCATTTTTCGGCCATTTTTGACACTACCGGAAGGATACTGATGGGTCTGTAATGGTCATATGATCACCTGATTTATACACTGGTGTGATTGTAGCCGTTTTCCAAGCACTTGGAAAAACTCCATCAATAATAGACTGATTAATAATTTTTGTAATAGGAGGAATGAGTGCTTCCTTATGAGTTTTAATAAATATTGTGTCCATTCCGTAAACATCCTTTGCCCTTGGACGATTTAAAGAGGAAATAATCGCACACACTTTGGTATTGGCCACTTCTCTAAAAGTTAAAATGGGAGGATTAGTATTCAGAGGAGCGACAGAATATTTCAATCCAGTGGAATTCTGAGTCTTTATAGAATCAATAAAGTAAGTATTAAATGCTTTAGCCACTCTACTTGGGTCATCGATCACATATTTAATTATATTTTTTTATTAATGGTATTATATTTCCCTGTTAATTTATTCGAATTCTGCCAGATCCTTTTTAAGCTCTTTTACAACCTTATTTCTCGGTCATGTTGCACTCTTGAGAGCTTGGTCCCTTTGTTGCATGAGTGACCTTATGTTTTCATTTAACCACGGTAGATCATTTCTTTTGCCTGGTTTATATTTCACTTTCCTCATAAAACTTTGTATAGTTGTTTGAAGTTCACACGCCACTCTGTTACAGTTATCATCCACATTTGTATTTTTGGAAGATGCTCATTCCAATTTATTTCTTTATTTTCAAGATTAGTTAATTGTCCATTAGGACTTTATAATGTTCTAGACTAACGTTTGCTATTAAATTAAATCTCTGTTTTGTGAGTTTTCTCAAGATCAGTATCATATTGTGGTCAGATAAACCGGTAACCAGATTATAGGATTTCTTTATTCTTTCTGGCCTATTAGTAAAGACCAAATCGATGAGTGTTTCTGAAGAACTAGTAATCCTAGTCAGCCCTTCAATAACCTGTTGAAAATCTAAATTACTCATTACATGTTTTAGCTCTTTTCTTTTTGTTTTATCACTCCAGTTTATATTAAAATCTCCTAATAGCATTACCTCATTGTTAGTATCACACTCTTTAAGTAGGATATTATCATAGAACAGTATCATAGAATGGTTTAGCTCCCAGTACTTGAGCGAGCTCTTAACGCATTATAGTCCTTCACGTCTATTGCGATCTCTAAACTCCGGCCAGTTGATAATACCTAGAATATCTAAATCGACTGCAGGCGGGAGATCCTTTTCCTCTCTAGCACCAAAACTCTGGAACAGTCTTCCTACCATTGACAGACTGAAGAGGTGCAGGTGATGTATTCATCAGTCAGTCTGAACACGTGCGGCCCCTGCGTGATCATGAGTGCCAACACATGATCAACTCAGATTAATCTGATCTAATTACACCATCAGAAATGAAAATAAACCACAACACTTCACACACACACACACACACACACACACACACACACACACACACACAGATCAGCAGATCGATGGGTTAGTAAACACATTAACACATTAACAGCAGCCCATCTGCTCACACATGCTCTGATAATGAGCAGCACAGGTGTGTGTGTGTGTGTGTGTGTGTGTGTGTGTGTGTGTGTGTGTGTGTGTGTGTGTGTGTGTGTGTGTGTGTGTGTGTGTGTGATTAATGATGTGACGGCTAGGAACATTATTACTAACGCACCTCTTCTGTCTCTCCTGCTGTTTCATACATAAAAAATGCTTCATTCACTTTTAATTACTACAATTAAAAAGTACACATTACAACAAGACCCGGATATTTTAAGAGACATTATATTAAACAAGAGAATTAAACCCTCAATTCTCTAAAGTCATCATGTCATCTCACAACACAGGAACTACAGATCAAAGCAACAACTTCTCCCAATCACTAGACCAGTGATCCCAGTAACATCAATCTAGACGAGTGATCCCAGTAACATCAGTCTAGACGAGTGATCCCAGTAACATCAGTCTAGACGAGTGATCCCAGTAACATCAGTCTAGACGAGTGATCCCAGTAACATCAATCTAGACGAGTGATCCCAGTAACATCAATCTAAGACGAGTGATCCCAGTAACATCAGTCTAGACGAGTGATCCCAGTAACATCAGTCTAGACGAGTGATCCCAGTTACATCAGTCTAGACGAGTGATCCCAGTAACATCAGTCTAGACGAGTGATCCCAGTAACATCAGTCTAGACGAGTGATCCCAGTTACATCAGTCTAGACGAGTGATCCCAGTAACATCACTCTAGACGAGTGATCCCAGTAACATCAGTCTAGACGAGTGATCCCAGTAACATCAGTCTAGACGAGTGATCCCAGTAACATCAGTCTAGACGAGTGATCCCAGTAACATCAGTCTAGACGAGTGATCCCAGTAACATCAGTCTAGACGAGTGATCCCAGTAACATCAATCTAGACGAGTGATCCCAGTAACATCAATCTAAGACGAGTGATCCCAGTAACATCAGTCTAGACGAGTGATCCCAGTAACATCAGTCTAGACGAGTGATCCCAGTTACATCAGTCTAGACGAGTGATCCCAGTAACATCACTCTAGACGAGTGATCCCAGTAACATCAATCTAGACGAGTGATCCCAGTAACATCAATCTAGACGAGTGATCCCAGTAACATCAGTCTAGACGAGTGATCCCAGTAACATCAATCTAGACGAGTGATCCCAGTAACATCAGTCTAGACGAGTGATCCCAGTAACATCAGTCTAGACGAGTGATCCCAGTAACATCAATCTAGACGAGTGATCCCAGTAACATCAATCTAGACGAGTGATCCCAGTAACATCAGTCTAGACGAGTGATCCCAGTAACATCAGTCTAGACGAGTGATCCCAGTTACATCAGTCTAGACGAGTGATCCCAGTAACATCAGTCTAGACGAGTGATCCCAGTTACATCAGTCTAGACCAGTGATCCCAGTAACATCAGTCTAGACCAGTGATCCCAGTAACATCAGTCTAGACGAGTGATCCCAGTTACATCAGTCTAGACCAGTGATCCCAGTAACATCAGTCTAGACGAGTGATCCCAGTAACATCAGTCTAGACCAGTGATCCCAGTAACATCAGTCTAGACGAGTGATCCCAGTAACATCAGTCTAGACGAGTGATCCCAGTAACATCAGTCTAGACGAGTGATCCCAGTAACATCAATCTAGACGAGTGATCCCAGTAACATCAGTCTAGACGAGTGATCCCAGTAACATCAATCTAGACGAGTGATCCCAGTAACATCAGTCTAGACGAGTGATCCCAGTAACATCAGTCTAGACGAGTGATCCCAGTAACATCAATCCAGACGAGTGATCCCAGTAACATCAATCTAGACGATCAATCTAGACGAGTGATCCCAGTAACATCAATCTAGACGAGTGATCCCAGTAACATCAGTCTAGACGAGTGATCCCAGTAACATCAATCTAGACGAGTGATCCCAGTAACATCAATCTAGACGAGTGATCCCAGTAACATCAATCTAGACGAGTGATCCCAGTAACATCAATCTGGACGAGTGATCCCAGTAACATCAGTCTAGACGAGGGATCACAGTAACATCAGTCTAGACGAGGGATCACAGTAACATCAATCTAGACGAGTGATCCCAGTAACATCAATCTAGACGAGTGATCCCAGTAACATCAATCTAGACGAGTGATCCCAGTAACATCAATCTGGACGAGTGATCCCAGTAACATCAATCTAAGACGAGTGATCCCAGTAACATCAATCTAGACGAGTGATCCCAGTAACATCAGTCTAGACGAGTGATCCCAGTAACATCAGTCTAGACGAGTGATCCCAGTAACATCAATCTACACGAGTGATCCCAGTAACATCAGTCTAGACGAGTGATCCCAGTAACATCAGTCTAGACGAGTGATCCCAGTAACATCAATCTAGACGAGTGATCCCAGTAACATCAGTCTAGACGAGTGATCCCAGTAACATCAATCTAGACGAGTGATCCCAGTAACATCAATCTAGACGAGTGATCCCAGTAACATCAGTCTAGACGAGTGATCCCAGTAACATCAATCTAGACGAGTGATCCCAGTAACATCAGTCTAGGCGAGTGATCCCAGTAACATCAATCTAGACGAGTGATCCCAGTAACATCAATCTAGACGAGTGATCCCAGTAACATCAATCTAGACGAGTGATCCCAGTAACATCAGTCTAGACGAGTGATCCCAGTAACATCAGTCTAGACGAGTGATCCCAGTAACATCAGTCTAGACGAGTGATCCCAGTAACATCAATCTGGACGAGTGATCCCAGTAACATCAATCTGGACGAGTGATCCCAGTAACATCAATCTAGACGAGTGATCCCAGTTACATCAATCTAGACGAGTGATCCCAATAACATCAATCTAGACGAGTGATCCCAGTAACATCAATCTAGACGAGTAATCCCAATAACATCAATCTAGACGAGTGATCCCAGTAACATCAATCTGGACGAGTGATCCCAGTTACATCAATCTAGACGAGTGATCCCAGTAACATCAATCTGGACGAGTGATCCCAGTAACATCAATCTAGACGAGTGATCCCAGTAACATCAATCTGGACGAGTGATCCCAGTAACATCAATCTGGACGAGTGATCCCAGTAACATCAATCTAGACGAGTGATCCCAGTTACATCAATCTAGACGAGTGATCCCAGTAACATCAGTCTAGACGAGTGATCCCAGTAACATCAATCTAGACGAGTGATCCCAGTAACATCAATCTAGACGAGTGATCCCAGTAACATCAATCTAGACGAGTGATCCCAGTAACATCAATCTAGACGAGTGATCCCAGTAACATCAATCTAGACGAGTGATCCCAGTAACATCAATCTAGACGAGTGATCCCAGTTACATCAATCTAGACGAGTGATCCCAGTAACATCAGTCTAGACGAGTGATCCCAGTAACATCAATCTAGACGAGTGATCCCAGTAACATCAATCTAGACGAGTGATCCCAGTAACATCAATCTAGACGAGTGATCCCAGTAACATCAGTCTAGACGAGTGATCCCAGTAACATCAGTCTAGACGAGTGATCCCAGTAACATCAATCTAGACGAGTGATCCCAGTAACATCAGTCTAGACGAGTGATCCCAGTAACATCAATCTAGACGAGTGATCCCAGTAACATCAATCTAGACGATTTATCCCAGTAACATCAGTCTAGACGAGTGATCCCAGTAACATCAGTCTAGACGAGTGATCCCAGTAACATCAATCTAGACGAGTGATCCCAGTAACATCAATCTAGACGAGTGATCCCAGTAACATCAATCTGGACGAGTGATCCCAGTAACATCAATCTGGACGAGTGATCCCAGTTACATCAATCTAGACGAGTGATCCAAGTAACATCAGTCTAGACGAGTGATCCCAGTAACAATCAATCTAGACGAGTGATCCCAGTAACATCAATCTAGACGAGTGATCCCAGTAACATCAATCTAGACGAGTGATCCCAGTAACATCAATCTAGACGAGTGATCCCAGTAACATCAATCTAGACGAGTGATCCCAGTAACATCAATCTAGACAAGTGATCCCAGTAACATCAATCTACACGAGTGATCCCAGTAACATCAATCTAGACGAGTGATCCCAGTTACATCAATCTAGACGAGTGATCCCAGTAACATCAGTCTAGACGAGTGATCCCAGTAACATCAATCTAGACGAGTGATCCCAGTAACATCAATCTAGACGAGTGATCCCAGTAACATCAATCTAGACGAGTGATCCCAGTAACATCAGTCTAGATCCCAGTAACATCAGTCTAGACGAGTGATCCCAGTAACATCAATCTAGACGAGTGATCCCAGTAACATCAATCTAGACGAGTGATCCCAGTAACATCAATCTGGACGAGTGATCCCAGTAACATCAGTCTAGACGAGTGATCCCAGTAACATCAATCTAGACCAGTGATCCCAGTAACATCAATCTAGACGAGTGATCCCAGTAACATCAATCTAGACGAGTGATCCCAGTAACATCAATCTAGACGAGTGATCCCAGTAACATCAATCTAGACGAGTGATCCCAGTAACATCAGTCTAGACGAGTGATCCCAGTAACATCAGTCTAGACGAGTGATCCCAGTAACATCAATCTAGACGAGTGATCCCAGTAACATCAGTCTAGACGAGTGATCCCAGTAACATCAATCTAGACGAGTGATCACAGTAACATCAGTCTAGCATCAATCTAGACGAGTGATCCCAGTAACATCAATCTAAGACGAGTGATCCCAGTAACATCAATCTAGACGAGTGATCCCAGTAACATCAATCTAGACGAGTGATCCCAGTAACATCAGTCTAGACGAGTGATCCCAGTTACATCAATCTAGACGAGAGATCCCAGTAACATCAGTCTAGACGAGTGATCCCAGTAACATCAGTCTAGACGAGTGATCCCAGTAACATCAGTCTAGACGAGTGATCCCAGTAACATCAATCTAGACGAGTGATCCCAGTAACATCAGTCTAGACGAGTGATCCCAGTAACATCAATCTAGACGAGTGATCCCAGTAACATCAATCTAGACGAGTGATCCCAGTAACATCAATCTAGACGAGTGATCCCAGTAACATCAGTCTAGACGAGTGATCCCAGTAACATCAATCTAGACGAGTGATCCCAGTAACATCAATCTAGACGAGTGATCCCAGTAACATCAATCTAGACGAGTGATCCCAGTAACATCAGTCTAGACGAGTGATCCCAGTAACATCAGTCTAGACGAGTGATCCCAGTTACATCAGTCTAGACGAGTGATCCCTGTTACATCAATCTAGACGAGTGATCCCAGTAACATCAGTCTAGACGAGTGATCCCAGTAACATCAGTCTAGACGAGTGATCCCAGTAACATCAGTCTAGACGAGTGATCCCAGTAACATCAGTCTAGACGAGTAATCCCAGTAACATCAGTCTAGACGAGTGATCCCAGTAACATCAGTCTAGACGAGTGATCCCAGTAACATCAATCTAGACGAGTGATCCCAGTAACATCAATCTAGACGAGTGATCCCAGTAACATCAATCTAGACGAGTGATCCCAGTAACATCAATCTAGACGAGTGATCCCAGTAACATCAATCTAGACGAGTGATGCCAGTAACATCAATCTAGACGAGTGATCCCAGTAACATCAATCTAGACGAGTGATCCCAGTAACATCAGTCTAGACGAGTGATCCCAGTAACATCAGTCTAGACGAGTGATCCCATCTAGACGAGTGATCCCAGTAACATCAGTCTAGACGAGTGATCCCAGTAACATCAGTCTAGACGAGTGATCCCAGTAACATCAATCTAGACGAGTGATCCCAGTAACATCAATCTAGACGAGTGATCCCAGTAACATCAATCTAGACGAGTGATCCCAGTAAGATCAGTCTAGACGAGTGATCCCAGTAACATCAGTCTAGACGAGTGATCCCAGTAACATCAATCTAGACGAGTGATCCCAGTAACATCAGTCTAGACGAGTGATCCCAGTTACATCAGTCTAGACGAGTGATCCCAGTAACATCAGTCTAGACGAGTGATCCCAGTAACATCAGTCTAGACGAGTGATCCCACTAATGATAACTATAACTATCTAACTAAAGCATCTTCACACTATGGGTGACAGGGCTTTTTCTATAACTATGCTTGTTATTAGCGCTGCAGTTTTGTCGTCTGTCTCTTTAAATGCTGGAGCTCTTTAAACCAGGATGGATTCTGATTGGCTGTCAGTGTTTTGATCGTTCATCAGTTGGAAAACATCATTCTGAAAGTGATTCCAACGATATCGTTTCTCTGTGTGTTATCATTATAGTTGTGTTGTGGA
This sequence comes from Rhinichthys osculus, assembly GCA_029959095.1. Taxonomy (NCBI): domain Eukaryota; kingdom Metazoa; phylum Chordata; class Actinopteri; order Cypriniformes; family Leuciscidae; genus Rhinichthys; species Rhinichthys osculus. The sequence continues at coordinate 67,923,669 of JARWKJ010000002.1, read as the reverse complement.
CTCATTGTGTGAACGGGTCTCAGTCGCACATTCACAGTCACGTCCATAGAGCATCGCACAATAATCGCATCACTGCACAACATCACCGGATGATAAACATGTGACAGTCAGAACTACACAATATGACAACCTGCAGGCGTTACTAAAGAGAGAGTTCACACTAAATACACTGTTTCTCAGAGGAGAGAACGGCTTACATGACATGATGGAGAGTTACATTCCTAGAACACACACCGTTGTGTTCCTCTGAGTGAGTGTGTGTTGGGTTGATGAGATTTGATGTGTGTGAAACTCTGATGAGAGCAGCAGCTTTCTCACAGATTATCACAGATTACTGTGTGTGTGTGTGTGTGTGTGTGTGTGTGTGTCAGGTGTTGCCATCTTTATGTGATCAAACGTCTGATCTGGACTCAGCAGCAAACGGACCCGTGTGTGTGTGTGTGTGTGTGTGTGTGTGTGTGTGTGTGTGTGTGTGTGTGTGTGTGTGTGTGTGTGACTGTGTGTGTCAGGTGTTGACATCTTTATGTGCTCAAACGTCTGATCTGGACTCAGCAGCAAACGGACCCGTGTGTGTTTGTGTTCGCCTCACCTCGTGTGTGTTCAGCCAAACTCTCACTCCTCCATCTCAGAAACCACATGATTCTGTAGGGCTCTCATTCCCTACAAAACACACACACACACACACACACATATATGTCAGTATTATTGGAACATATATTTGATACAGTCTTCATATATTCTACAACGTATAAAGAGTTATTGACAAATGTACCCCAGGATCAATAGGGTGTGTGTGTGTGTGTGTGTGTGTGTGTGTGTGTGTGTATGTGTGTGTGTGTGTGTGTGTGTATGTACCTGTGGACACTGATAGCAGTCGGTCCGTAGTTTCTCTCTCTGTTCTCGTGTGTGTGTATGTATGTGTGTGTGTGTTTGTCCTCTGGAGCTGCTGCTCTTCAGTGTCCTGGATTTTACAGCGTCTGCAGGGAGAGAAAAGACCTTCATCTTCAGACTGAACTCAAAACAACACACACACACACACACACACACTCAAATTCACAGAGAATGAAAATCATTTTCATAAATGCTCTGTTAAATTGTTTTCCCTCTTAAAAAGTTTGTTTTTTAATCAAAGTTTAGCAGGCAAAAACATTTTTTTAAGAGAACAAAACGTATTGTAATTGCTTTGTTTTCAATTAAATATTTAATACTGTGCTTAAATTATATAGACATATTATTTGTGACTTTACTCCACATGTTTTTTTCCATGTGCATCAGAAATGTGATTGAGATTCATGATGAATTAATAAAAACAGACCTATATAAACACCACTGCAACCTTCAATAAAACCAGTAAACGGGTTAAATTTGTAAAACATACACTATATTGCCAAAAGTATTGGGACACCCCTCCAAATCACTGAGTTCAGGTGTTCCAATCACTTCCATGGCCACAGGTGTATAAAATCAAGCACTAGGCATGCAGGTGTGGGGTTGTTTGGTGGAGGGGGGTTATGGAGTGGGGTTGTTTGGTGGAGGGGGGATTATGGTGTGGGGTTGTTTGGTGGAGGGGGGTTATGGCGTGGGGTTGTTTGGTGAAGGGGGGATTATGGTGTGGGGTTGTTTGGTGGAGGGGGGGTTACGGTGTGGGGTTGTTTGGTGGAGGGGAATTATGGTGTGGGGTTGTTTGGTGGAGGGGGGGTTACGGTGTGGGGTTGTTTGGTGGAGGGGGGTTATGGTGTGGGGTTGTTTGGTGGAGGGGGGATTATGGTGTGGGGTTGTTTGGTGGAGGGGGGGTTATGGTGTGGGGTTGTTAGGTGGAGGGGGGGTTATGGTGTGGGGTTGTTTGGTGGAGGGGGATTATGGTGTGGGGTTGTTTGGTGGAGGGGGGGTTACGGTGTGGGGTTGTTTGGTGGAGGGGGGGTTACGGTGTGGGGTTGTTTGGTGGAGGGGGATTATGGTGTGGGGTTGTTTGGTGGAGCGGGGATTACGGTGTGGGGTTGTTTGGTGGAGGGGGATTATGGTGTGGGGTTGTTTGGTGGAGGGGGGATTATGGTGTGGGGTTGTTTGGTGGAGCGGGGATTACGGTGTGGGGTTGTTTGGTGGAGGGGGATTATGGTGTGGGGTTGTTTGGTGGAGAGGGGATTATGGTGTGGGGTTGTTTGGTGGAGGGGGATTATGGTGTGGGGTTGTTTGGTGGAGGGGGGATTATGGTGTGGGGTTGTTTGGTGGAGAGGGGATTATGGTGTGGGTTTGTTTGGTGGAGGGAGGGTTACGGTGTGGGGTTGTTTGGTGGAGGGGGATTATGGTGTGGGGTTGTTTGGTGGAGAGGGGGATTATGGTGTGGGGTTGTTTGGTGGAGGGGGATTATGGTGTGGGGTTGTTTGGTGGAGGGGGGATTATGGTGTGGGGTTGTTTGGTGGAGGGGGATTATGGTGTGGGGTTGTTTGGTGGAGGGGGGATTATGGTGTGGGGTTGTTTGGTGGAGAGGGGATTATGGTGTGGGGTTGTTTGGTGGAGGGGATTATGGTGTGGGCTTGTTTGGTGGAGGGGGGATTATGGTGTGGGGTTGTTTGGTGGAGGGGCGATTATGGTGTGGGGTTGTTTGGTGGAGGGGGATTATGGTGTGGGGTTGTTTGGTGGAGAGGGGATTATGGTGTGGGGTTGTTTGGTGGAGGGGGATTATGGTGTGGGGTTGTTTGGTGGAGGGGGATTATGGTGTGGGGTTGTTTGGTGGAGGGGATTATGGTGTGGGCTTGTTTGGTGGAGGGGGATTATGGTGTGGGGTTGTTTGGTGGAGGGGGGATTATGGTGTGGGGTTGTTTGGTGGAGGGGGGATTATGGTGTGGGGTTGTTTGGTGGAGGGGGGGGGGTTATGGTGTGGGGTTGTTTGGTGGAGGGGGGATTATGGTGTGGGGTTGTTTGGTGGAGAGGGGGATTATGGTGTGGGGTTGTTTGGTGGAGGGGGGATTATGGTGTGGGGTTGTTTGGTGGAGGGGGGATTATGGTGTGGGGTTGTTTGGTGGAGGGAGGATTATGGTGTGGGGTTGTTTGGTGGAGGGGGGGGGGGGGTTATGGTGTGGGGTTGTTTGGTGGAGAGGGGGATTATGGTGTGGGGTTGTTTGGTGGAGGGGGGGTTATGGTGTGGGGTTGTTTGGTGGAGGGGGGTTATGGTGTGGGGTTGTTTGGTGGAGGGGGGTTATGGTGTGGGGTTGTTTGGTGGAAGGGGGTTATGGTGTGGGGTTGTTTGGTGGAAGGGGGGTTATGGTGTGGGGTTGTTTGGTGGAGGGGGGATTATGGTGTGGGGTTGTCTGGTGGAGGGGGATTATGGTGTGGGGTTGTTTGGTGGAGGGGGATTATGGTGTGAGGTTGTTTGGTGGAGAGGGGATTATGGTGTGGGGTTGTTTGGTGGAGGGGGGATTATGGTGTGGGGTTGTTTGGTGGAGGGGGGATTATGGTGTGGGGTTGTTTGGTGGAGGGGGGATTATGGTCTGGGGTTGTTTGGTGGAAAGGGGATTATGGTGTGGGGTTGTTTGGTGGAGGGGGGATTATGGTGTGGGGTTGTTTGGTGGAGAGGGGATTATGGTGTGGGGTTGTTTGGTGGAGGGGGGATTATGGTGTGGGGTTGTTTGGTGGAGGGGGGTTTATGGTGTGGGGTTGTTTGGTGGAGGGGGGATTATGGTGTGGGTTTGTTTGGTGGAGGGGGGTTATGGTGTGGGGTTGTTTGGTGGAGGGGGGTTATGGTGTGGGGTTGTTTGGTGGAGGGGGGATTATGGTGTGGGTTTGTTTGGAGGAGGGGGGTTATGGTGTGGGGTTGTTTGGTGGAGAGGGGATTATGGTCTGGGGTTGTTTGGTGGAGGGGGATTATGGTGTGGGGTTGTTTGGTGGAGGGGGATTATGGTGTGGGGTTGTTTGGTGGAGAGGGGATTATGGTGTGGGGTTGTTTGGTGGAGAGGGGGGTTATGGTGTGGGGTTGTTTGTTGGAGGGGATTATGGTGTGGGGTTGTTTGTTGGAGGGGATTATGGTGTGGGGTTGTTTGGTGGAAGGGGGTTATGGTGTGGGGTTGTTTGGTGGAGGGGGGTTATGGTGTGGGGTTGTTTGGTGGAGGGGGGTTATGGTGTGGGGTTGTTTGGTGGAGGGGGGATTATGGCGTGGGGTTGTTTGGTGGAGGGGGGTTATGGCGTGGGGTTGTTTGGTGGAGGGGGGTTATGGTGTGGGGTTGTTTGGTGGAGGCGGGGTTATGGTGTGGGGTTGTTTGGTGGAGGGGGGTTATGGTGTGGGGTTGTTTGGTGGAGGGGGGATTATGGCGTGGGGTTGTTTGGTGGAGGGGGGTTATGGCGTGGGGTTGTTTGGTGGAGGGGGGTTATGGTGTGGGGTTGTTTGGTGGAGGGGGGATTATGGTGTGGGTTTGTTTGGAGGAGGGGGGTTATGGTGTGGGGTTGTTTGGTGGAGAGGGGATTATGGTCTGGGGTTGTTTGGTGGAGGGGGATTATGGTGTGGGGTTGTTTGGTGGAGAGGGGATTATGGTGTGGGGTTGTTTGGTGGAGAGGGGATTATGGTGTGGGGTTGTTTGGTGGAGGGGGTTATGGTGTGGGGTTGTTTGGTGGAAGGGGGTTATGGTGTGGGGTTGTTTGGTGGAGGGGGGTTATGGTGTGGAGTTGTTTGGTGGAGGGGGGTTATGGCGTGGGGTTGTTTGGTGGAGGGGGGATTATGGCGTGGGGTTGTTTGGTGGAGGGGGGATTATGGCGTGGGGTTGTTTGGTGGAGGGGGGTTATGGCGTGGGGTTGTTTGGTGGAGGGGGGTTATGGTGTGGGGTTGTTTGGTGGAGGCGGGGTTATGGTGTGGGGTTGTTTGGTGGAGGGGGGTTATGGTGTGGGGTTGTTTGGTGGAGGGGGGTTATGGTGTGGGGTTGTTTGGTGGAGGGGGGATTATGGCGTGGGGTTGTTTGGTGGAGGGGGGTTATGGTGTGGGGTTGTTTGGTGGAGGGGGGATTATGGTGTGGGGTTGTTTGGTGGAGGCGGGGTTATGGTGTGGGGTTGTTTGGTGGAGGCGGGGTTATGGTGTGGGGTTGTTTGGTGGAGGGGGGGTTATGGTGTGGGGTTGTTTGGTGGAGGGGGGTTATGGTGTGGGGTTGTTTGGTGGAGGGGGGATTATGGCGTGGGGTTGTTTGGTGGAGGGGGGTTATGGTGTGGGGTTGTTTGGTGGAGGGGGGATTATGGTGTGGGGTTGTTTGGTGGAGGCGGGGTTATGGTGTGGGGTTGTTTGGTGGAGGGGGGGTTATGGTGTGGGGTTGTTTGGTGGAGGCGGGGTTATGGTGTGGGGTTGTTTGGTGGAGGGGGGTTATGGTGTGGGGTTGTTTGGTGGAGGGGGGGTTATGGTGTGGGGTTGTTTGGTGGAGGGGGGGTTATGGTGTGGGGTTGTTTGGTGGAGGGGGGGTTATGGTGTGGGGTTGTTTGGTGGAGGGGGGCGTATGGTGTGGGGTTGTTTGGTGGAGGCGGGGTTATGGTGTGGGGTTGTTTGGTGGAGGGGGGTTATGGTGTGGGGTTGTTTGGTGGAGGGGGGGGGGTATGGTGTGGGGTTGTTTGGTGGAGGCGGGGTTATGGTGTGGGGTTGTTTGGTGGAGGGGGGTTATGGTGTGGGGTTGTTTGGTGGAGGGGGGGTTATGGTGTGGGGTTGTTTGGTGGAGAGGGGATTACGGTGTGGGATTGTTTGGTGGAGGGGGGGGTTATGGTGTGGGATTGTTTGGTGGAGGGGGGGTTATGGTGTGGGGTTGTTTGGTGGAGGGGGGGTCATGGTGTTGGGTTGTTTGGTGGAGGGGGGGGGGTTATGGTGTGGGGTTGTTTGGTGGAGGGGGGGATTATGGTGTGGGGTTGTTTGGTGGAGGGGGGGTTATGGTGTGGGGTTGTTTGCTGGAGGGGGGGATTATGGTGTGGGGTTGTTTGGTGGAGGGGGGGTTATGGTGTGGGGTTGTTGGTGTCCCCCATAATCCCCCCTCCACCAAACAACCCCACACCATAACCCCCCCTCCACCAAACAACCCCACACCATAATCCCCCCCTCCACCAAACAACCCCACACCATAACCCCCCCCTCCACCAAACAACCCCACACCATGACCCCCCCTCCACCAAACAACCCCACACCATAACCCCCCTCCACCAAACAACCCCACACCATAACCCCCTTCCACCAAACAACCCCACACCATAATCCCCCCTCCACCAAACAACCCCACACCATAACCCCCCCCTCCACCAAACAACCCCACACCATGACCCCCCCTCCACCAAACAACCCCACACCATAACCCCCCTCCACCAAACAACCCCACACCATAACCCCCTTCCACCAAACAACCCCACACCATAACCCCCCCTCCACCAAACAATCCCACACCATAACCCCCCCCTCCACCAAACAATCCCACATCGTAATCCCCTCTCCACCAAACAACCCCACACCATAACCCCCCCTCCAGCAAACAACCCCACACCATAACCCCCCCTCCACCAAACAACCCCACACCATAATCCCCCCTCCACCAAACAACCCCACACCATAATTATGGTGTGGGGTTGTTTTCAGGCTTGGCCTCTTAGTTCCAGTGAAAGGAACTCTTAATGCTTCAGCATACCAAGACAATTTGGACATTTTCATGCTCCCAACTTTGTGGGAAGAGTTTGTGGATGTTCCTGTTCCAGCATTACTGCGCTCCAGGGCACAAAGCAGGACCATAAACACATGTATGAGGAGTTTGGTGTGGAGGAACTGGACTGGCTGCACAGAGTCCTGAGCTCGACCCGATTAATTAGAGCGGAGACTGTAGGCCAGACCTTTTCGTCCAAAATCAGTGCCTGAACAATTCCCATAAACACACTCCTAAACCCTGTGGAAAGCCTTCCCAGAAGAGTTGAAGCTGTTATAGCTGCAAAGGGTGGAAAACTCCGCATTAAACCCTACGGATTAAGAATGGGATGTCATTACAGTTCATGTGCATGTAAAGGCAAACTTCCCAAAACTTTTGGCAATATATTGTATTTAAAGGGAGAAACATATAAATAGGATCTACCTCGGACTCCACAGTGATTCGTCTAAAAACAGACACAAACGGACAACACAATCATCCTGAAATCACACAAATCTGACTCACACTATTTATAAGCAAATGAGCTTCCTGATGAGCACAGATAACTTTCATGATGCATGTTTCATATTTTAGCAGAAATGATTACTATTAATTATTAAAAGAACGAAATGAATGAACAATAACACAAGAAGTGAACTGCAGGTGACCACGATTAAACCACAATACAAAAAAAAAATCTGTGGAAACATGCTGTAATATTTAAGATGAGAACTAGAGCATGTGTGTGTGTGTGTGTGTGTGTGTGTGTGTGTGTGTGTGTGTGTGTGTGTGTTTGTGCACACGTTCAGTCGAGGACAGCGTGTTGTAGGGATGGACGAGCCTGTGTGTGCGTGTTTTGTGTGTGTGTGTGTGTGTGTGTGTGTGTGTGTGTGTGTGTGTGTGTGTGTGTGTGTGTGTGTGTGTTGGCAGCGTCTCAGGTGTCTGGAGTGTCTGGCAGGTATAAACAGGTGTGAATGTGAGCTCAGACCAGCCAGCAGGAGGCGCTGCGACTCCCACACCGACAACAACTACACACTCTTCGTCTAAACTACCGGACACAGTCTTTCAGTGTCGTCACTGGATCAGACGATGATGAGGAGGCGGTCAGACAATTACAGCTGGATGACTGACGAGCTGCTGTAATCTCTAATTACTTCAATCAATTTAAGAGCAGCGCCACTCATCTGAGGAGCTATTAAGAGAAGAGAGAGAGTGTGAGACACTGAAGTGGGTTATTCAGAGCGAGTGAGTGAGTGAGTGTGTGTGTGTGTGTAGGCAGTCATATGTAGGTTGGAGGATCCGGAGTTTATGGGGTACAACAGAGACCAGAGGCGAGAGTTCTGCCCATTTGGTTCGGCCCAGTTTCTTAAAGTGGGACTGTGCTGCACTACCTGAGCTCTCCTCTGAGAGACACGCAAACATGGGAAACAGTTCTGCATGCAACATATTAACTGCTAGTGCTTCATCACACTGTTTTATCAGTGATGGATTATTTTTAGAGGCTCTTAAAAGTATTAAAAAGCGATTGCTTACATGACAGACGTTCCATAAGACAGAAGTTCCACACGTCAGACGTTTAACACAACAGGCGTTCCACATGACAAACGTTCAACAAAGGAAACACTCTTAGTAGAAAAGGTTCTATATGTGAAATCCCTGAAAGGTTCTGTATATGAAGCGCCTGGCAGAACCATTTGAGGTTCCACAACAAACATCCAACATGACAGACGTTACAAAATGATAGACGTTCTAAACGACAGACGTTCCACAAGACAGATGTTCCACATGACAAACGTTCCACAAAGGAAACACTCTTTGAAAAAAAATTCTATATGGAACAATAAAGGGTTCTGCCAGGTTCTTTATATACAGAAACTTTTTCATGGGTTTCACATGACAAACGTTTCACACGAAAGATATTCCACAAGAAAGATGTTCCACATGACAAACATTTCACAACGGAAACACTCGTAGTAGAAAAGGTTCTATATGGAACCATAAATGGTTCTGCCAGTCTCTTCATTTTCAGAACCTTTCAGGGGTTCCTCATGACAGACATTCCTCATGACAGACGTTCCTCATGACAGACGTTCCTCATGACAGACATTCCTCATGACAGACGTTCCACAAGACAAATGTTCCACATGACTAACATTCCACACAAGAGATATTCCACATGACAGACGTACCAAACAACATAAATTCAACAGAACCATTCTGGTTCTGCCTGGCAGAACCACCTGAGATTCTATATAGAACTTTTCTTCCAGACGTTCCAAACGACAGACGTTTCCCACGTCAGACGTTTAACAACAACAGGCGTTCCACATGACAAACGTTTCACAACGGAAACACTCGTAGTAGAAAAGGTTCTATATGGAACCATAAATGGTTCTGCCAGTCTCTTCATTTTCAGAACCTTTCAGGGGTTCCTCATGACAGACATTCCTCATGACAGACGTTCCTCATGACAGACATTCCTCATGACAGACGTTCCACAAGACAAATGTTCCACATGACTAACATTCCACACAAGAGATATTCCACATGACAGACGTACCAAACAACATAAATTCAACAGAACCATTCTGGTTCTGCCTGGCAGAACCACCTGAGATTCTATATAGAACTTTTCTTCCAGACGTTCCAAACGACAGACGTTTCCCACGTCAGACGTTTAACAACAACAGGCGTTCCACATGACAAACGTTTCACAACGGAAACACTTGTAGTAGAAAAGGTTCTATATGGAACCATAAAGGGTTCTGCCAGTCGCTTCATATACAGAACCTTTCAGGGGTTTCACATGACAAACGTTTCACACGAAAGATATTCCACAAGAAAGATGTTCCACATGACAAACATTCCAGAAAGGAAACACTCGTAGTAGAAAAGGTTCTATATGGAACCATAAAGGGTTCTGCCAGGGGCTTCATATACAGAAACTTTCATGGGTTTCACATGACAAACGTTCCTCATGACAGACGTTCCACAAGACAGACGTTCCTCATGACTAACATTCCACACAAGAGATATTCCACATGACAGACGTACCAAACAACATAAATTCAACAGAACCATTCTGGTTCTGCCTGGCAGAGCCATTTGAGTTTCTTAATAGAACTTTTCTTCCAGACATTCCAAACGACAGACGTTTCCCACGTCAGACGTTTAACAACAACAGGCGTTCCACATGACAAACGTTTCACAACGGAAACACTCGTAGTAGAAAAGGTTCTATATGGAACCATAAAGGGTTCTGCCAGTCGCTTCATATACAGAACCTTTCAGGGGTTTCACATGACAAACGTTCCTCATGACAGACGTTCCACAAGAAAGATGTTCCACATGACAAACATTCCACACGAGAATATTCCACACGACAGACGTCGACCAAACAACAGAAATACAACAGAACCATTTGAGGTTCCATACAGAACTTTTCTTCCAGACGTTCCAAACGACAGACGTTTCCCACTACAGACGTTCCACATGACAAACGTTCCACAAAAGAAACAGTGTCAACTGGTTCTGCCAGGCCCTTCATTTACAGAACCTTTTAGGGGCTCATCATGGGATCATTTGATGCATTTAGTAGCTCGCAAACATACTTTATCACTAGAAAACATGAAAGTATTGTGCAAATATTTAAGGCATTTCTCCTTATATAGAACGTCTCTTCTGCTCAGCAAGGATGCGTTTATTTGCTCAGAAATACAGTAAAAACAGTGTAATATTATTATAATGTAAATCAGCTGTTTTCTATGTGAATATACAGTAAAGTGTAATTTATTCCTGTGATCAAAGCTGAGTTTTCAGCATCATTACTCCAGTCTTCAGTGTCACATGAGGATTTGATGCTCAAGAAATATTTATGATTAATATCAATGTTGAAAACAGTTATATCTTTGTTTATTTGATTATATGTCACATTAAAAAGGAATTCTAGTCATATCTAGTCTTGATCAACCACAAACAGACACATTAGTGTTAGTCTCGTCATCATTCCTACGGTTGGTCTCTTTTAAAATACCTTTTTTTTTACTGAACTAATCATTGTTATTTTATTTTATGCAAAATATATATTTTACAAAATAATTTCGACTATAAACTGCGATTAAATCAAAGCCAAATGTTCAACCATAAATCTGTGTTCCAAATTGATATAACAAATATTGATTTATAAAAGGATTTTAAAGGTTGGTAACGCAATTTCAAATCAGTGTTCGCATTATGATGTTTGAGTGTTTAAACTTTTAAAGGATTTTTGACCTAATTTACGATGTGATTACTAAAATATGCGATAGGGGAAAGGCAGTTAACAGACTATATTTAACAAAGAGTTGAATCTTGTATAACTTCAAGTTGAAATTTATTACATTATTTTGATGAGTTAAAGTAAGGGGAAAACATGCTGCCATGATTTACTGATCATATTTTGTCACAGAGGAACTGAGAGTGAATATATATATATATATATATATGATCATGAGTGAATCCTGCAGGATGAGCTCATCTTCATAAATGTGCTTCAAAAAGACCAATTACAAAATAAACACACAGCTGTAGAGTTAGAGAAGCGTCTAGAGCAGAATCACGAGTGTGTGTCCTTCTTACACACACACACACACACACACACACACACACACTCACTCACCGAACAGTGTGCGCGCTCCCGTCCTCCGGCGTCCCGTTCACATTCACCTGCGCTGAATCGGCTTCACTCCGCATTTAGTCCATTGTAAAAGAGCAGAAAGAGGCGTGTGTGTTTGCGCATCTGGAGAAGCGCCTGAGCCCAGACTCATGAATGAAGAGAGTCTCCTCAGAAGAGAAAGAGAAGAGAAGAGTCTCGTGCAGCCTCAGAGACGGCTGATGATGGTGGTGGAG
>JARWKJ010000002.1:67889659-67907159 GCA_029959095.1 Rhinichthys osculus | reverse complement strand
AACACACTCACATACATTACATTAAAACAGATGTGTGCAGAGAAGCTCTCTCCACTCCACCCCTGTAGCCTCATAGACCAAAAAGGAAGAAAACGGGGTGAAACAGAGACAGAAAAGTCAGGCTGATTAGATTTATCTTACACTACCTTTCAAGGAAAGTCTGTTTTTTATGATGAAATGGCGTTAAAAAGGGAACTGGAGTGACTTTACTAATCAGCGATTGGCTGGGGCGTATTCTGCCATATTGCACGTCGCAGTTTCTCCCATTCATAAGTAATAGGAGTCTTTCTATATTGATCAAATCCATGTCACCATCATTCCCTCACCGTAATGTCATGCATTGACCATCTTCTGAAAGCTCATATGCGCATTTATTCCAGGTTTGTACATGAATCTTCCCTCGCCACAGATCTCAAATGCAGCTCTACCAGTCGTTCCAGCCGTCTATAGTAACCAAACCATTGATGGACCCCATAGACTAACAAAAACATGGACCTTATTTGTGTTCATCAGAAGAAAGAAATTCATAGAGGTTTGGAACAACTTGAGGGTGAGTAAATGATTCCCGAAGTTTCATTTCTGGGTGAACTGTCCCTTTAACTCACTGTTTAAAGCACACAACATGTAAATCTCTAAGTCATGGATAACGTGCTGATGACAGCTGAAGTAAAAGCGCAAACAAAGACTCGTTCATTGGAATCTGATGGAAAGGAGATGTGCGAATGATTGGATTGTCAAGCTACAAGCATGAATGCAAACACTGTGTAAACAACCTGAACTCGTTTCTGCTGAATCCTGCGGTCGGATTCTTCCTCTTCACTAGACACGAACTCTGGATATTTACACCAAACAGAGCAAAAGACAAACCACATCAATCATAGAGTTTATATCAGAGCTGGTCAAACACACCTCCACCAATCTGCTCAACATCACTGAGCTTTAGAGTCATCATTACACCAACATCTGTACATGACTTAACCATGGAGGATTTAAAATATCCCATGTTCATGGCGATTATTATATATTGGAGGTTCAGACACCATAGTTCAGCCAAAACTCATCATTCTGTCATGTGACTTTCTTTCTTTCTTCCGTGAAACAACCTTTTAAACAACATTGAAACACATTTGTGACACTGTTTTAACCACTCTATTATATATTATGATGATTTTATGTATATTAGAGTTATAATAGTATTACATGTTGTCTTAGTCATTTTAGTCCTCTTATCTGTTTTAATGTAACGGAAATGAGGGATGGACAATAAACCAAGTTCAGCTTGGAAAAAGATTAAAGAAGATTAAAGAAAATAGTCCAACGCCGTGGTACAGCGAGCACACCCGGGCCCTTAAGAGAGCAGCCAGAAACATGGAGCGTAGCTGGAAGAAAACTAAACTAGAGGTGTTTCTTTTGGTTTCGGCGCTCAGTCCTCATAGTTGGAGCAGATGAAGTTGAGTGCGCGAGCTGGAGGAAGGCTGACCCAGCGCTGATCTCCTGCCGTCTGCATGGCTCCGACTCTCCGCTCGCGGCTGCAGTCTCGCGGTCCGGCGCCGTCGCCCGCCGCCCAGCTCTGGTAACACACCACCTCGCCCCGCAGCCACAGCCACATGTCCATGGCGCAGTAGTGGTGCAAACCCATCCACACGGCCGGCGTCGAGGCGTTTCTGGCCGCGGTCCTCACGCGCCGCTCGATCTGCTCGCTGGTGACCGACACCAGGTCCACGTGGTTCTGTCTGCAGTATTGCATGGCTTCAGCCCAGCTCAGGTTCTGCTTGACGAGGGTGAACTGATCTGTGAAGTGAATCACAAGCTTGAGATTGAATTCTGATCTCAATTCTGTATCTGTATCTTTCAACATTCCTTCTGATGTTCATTCATGTTTATTTGGTGCTGTAACTAGTAGTAAAGAGGCACTACAGCAATACAGTAAAGTGATCAAACTGACCGAATGTGAAAGCTGAGACTTTGTTTCATATCAAAACTCACACAGCTGATTGTGATTATTGGATGTTTAGTGAAGTTTTGGTCAAGCATCAACTGAAAACAGCTTCTTAAAGATTGATTATTGAGAATTGAGAATCAACATCACTTGATCAAAATCGCTATTTTTAACTGAGCCCAAATAATGGCGTTCTCTTATTCTCCACATGCGTGGACTCACCTTCATAACAGACGAATGGAAACAGTGAGACACAAGGCCAGTCCTCCCACTGTCCCTTTCTCTGTCCAATGAACACCATCACTGTGGCGTTTTCAAGGGGTCCGTCGGGTTCGGCAGATGCCCAGTTTCTGAACGACGAGGGACTCTTATCGGACCATTCCCATGGGTCTCTGAACAGGCCGATCCAGACTGAACTGGCGTTGCTGGTGTTCACGATCTGCTGAATCAGCTGATTCTCGTTCTGGTTCCTCACGCTGGTCAGATCCACATGGTTCGCTCTACAGAAGCTCTGAGCGGATCTCCAGCTCTTCATCTGCAGCACAGGGACGAACCCTTGACTGGTGTCTGCATGCCAAGAGAAAATCAACATCATGTGAAAATACCCCTCATTTAGTGTTCCGGGTCAAAAATGACCCGCCTTTAAATCTCTTGTTATGCTTTATTATCATCCAATATTGGGTTCGATCTTTTTGTCAGTGCTTTTTCTTTCAATTAGCACAGATTTTGTATTTCATCTTGGATCTGACTGATCCTAGGCCTCGTTGATGTTTTGAAGCTTGATTGAACTCTTTTCGTTTAAAAATGGATGAGCATGAGCTCGGATCAATGAGACCTAAGATTAATCAGATCAGCAAAGAAACACAAAACCTGTGCTAATTGCAAGAAAACAAGAAAGCAAAAAGATTGAATCCAATGTTTGGTGTTATGAATGCTGATTCTGCCCTTGTAATGATTGAGTGCATGAAAGTTTAATACTGTCAGAATGGTTTGTGTTGAGTCTCTCACCGTTGTAGCAGATGAACAAGCGCTGTGCTGTGCAGTTATCGATACGCCACAGTCCGTCCTGGTCCATGTAAGCGCAGTCCAGGCTTCCGCTGGTCTGGTTCGGCGCCCAGTTGCGATACAGTGAATGGTGTTTGGTGTAGAAGGCGGGATCGCCCAGAGACCAGCTCCACTCACTGCTGACAGTCTTCAACAGCCCGATCCAGAAGTCTTGATCCGTGACCCTCAGCAGATCGCTCAGGTCTCCGCTGTTGCTGACGCTGGCCAGATCTCGGTAGTTCTGACGGCAGTATCGCTGAGCTTCGGTGCAGTTCACGAACCTCCGCACAAACTCATACTGACGCGGAGGCGACGAGCTGAAGGCGACTGCGAACGGCAAGAGTTCATTTCAGACAACAACACATTAAATCCATAAAAAGGGACACCTTTCAAATACATGCTGTTCTTTGGAACTTTCTATTCATCAAACAATCCTGAAGAATAAAACGTGTCAGTTTCCACAAAAATCTGAAGCACCACAATTGTTTTCAACATTGATAATAATCAGAGATGTGTCTTGTGCAGCAAATCAGCATACTAGAATTATTTCTGTAGTGGTTTTGTAATAATATCTCACTGTATTTTTGATCAAATAAACGCAACCTTGGTGAGCAGAAGAGACTCTTTCAGAAACCCTAACACATCTCACTGACCTCCAGCAGTGTATTTATAAAGAAACAGACACACATCTGTACCTGAGAGCAGAAGCGTGATCAATGCAGCGTCCAGGTCCATTTCTGAGGAGTTTGTGTCTGATCACTATCAGATCTCTCTCTCTATCTCTCTCTCTAACTCTCTCTCTCACTCCACCCATCAAACACCATCCAATCACACATGAGACAGGCTTTATCCACTGCCACCTCTATCTCTGTTGCCCTCAGAGGCAGTTATGACAAACTTCATGACTAGATTGAAGCATCTGGACCTGATGGGATATTAAATGAAATGCTTCAATGCGTTTGTGATTGCCGGTCACGTCTCTGATTCATCTGGATTCAAGGACTGATAACAGCCATCCTCTTTATTAATGCAGATCAATACCATCCCAATAACTTCCATAAACCAAAATAAGTATGGTTAGGGTTATGGTTGGACACGGTTTTAAGCACAATGGTTGAAAGCTATAAATACAATCACTTGCTGCTTATTACTTTTGACCAATAGGCTGACACCACATTGATCTGGGGTGGTCAGTGTTGGGTGACAGTGACACACATAAAGTTTGGTGTTAAAATATACAATCTTTACACATATACAGCCTCAGATGCAGTTTGGCATTACGCCATTGGATTCGTTGATGTGGTATACAAAAACGGTCTAGGAGGAGTTAAAAAAAAGTAACTTTTGAAAGAAAATCAAAATGGCTGACAGGAAGTTTTGACATTGTTGGTCTTGATGTTCTTGGCATGTTCTAAAGAACCTTTAAAGACATGTTTCATCATTACAATAGGCTAAATTAATCAAAAGCTATTGGCGTTTATCACATATTGACCATATAGCACCTAATGACCATAACTAGCACATATACTGACATGACACATATACTGGGCGGGGTCGGGGGGGTCAGAGAACCAGTCAGTATCTGATGTGAGCACCATTTGCCTCACGCAGTGCAACACATCCGGTGGCGGTCTGCTTACTGCAGTGGGGGAGAGGGAAGAACAGGTTCGAGACAGTAGTCGATTCCAAAAAGATTCGATTCAGAGTCTTGTGTGATTCAGCTTCAAATGCGAGGCTTGAAATGTCCGTGCGTGATATATTACAGTGCTCATTTCCTCGATTACAAACCCTGAGATAGCCATAACAGAGAGTAGTGTTGATTTTGATTAATCCCAGATTCCCAGTATAGCGATTCTATTCATCAACTCTCAAATCTCTGAACACGTCTAGTGTGTGTGTAATCAGAAAAATATATCATATTGGAGAGAGTTTTACCGTGCATCCAAGAGGCGCGCG
Source organism: Rhinichthys osculus (assembly GCA_029959095.1). Taxonomy (NCBI): domain Eukaryota; kingdom Metazoa; phylum Chordata; class Actinopteri; order Cypriniformes; family Leuciscidae; genus Rhinichthys; species Rhinichthys osculus. The sequence goes on along the minus strand of JARWKJ010000002.1, from coordinate 67,902,220 downwards.
CGCTGTTTGAATATGAATGGAGAATGATTGACAGCCGCAGAGGAGGGAAAACGAGTTTCCGTATACTTTAATGATGTAAATAGACTTCTGTCCCTCACATTAAGCTATGGAATGACTTCAGATGACTTTGTCACCCAAACTGACGTAATTAAGCGAGAGGCGCCGAAAAGCGCGCTGTTTGCATCCCTGCTTGTCAAAACGTGGCAAAGACACATCAAAAAGCTGCTGTAACAGTGTACTGTAACCATTTGGCACTTAAAAAGCACGTCACGACACATAATGCCCCGTCTTCTTTTACTAAAGAATATTTTTGACTTATTTATGAAATGCATAACTAATTTATTCTGGCCATTGGGGTGGCCAGGAGTCGGCCAGGGGTGGCCACGGTGTATGGACATGTACGAGATTCCCCACGCTTGACTGGGAAACGGGTCCGACACCTGAAGTTTAATTTAAGTTTAGATATGATTTTGACTCGAGTTAGTCAACAAAAGAACAGGCTGTAAACCCTAATGTTGTCTTTACTTAAACAATCAAGTGTACTTGACTAAACATTAGCTACTTAAAATTTTGCATTTTGGCTCTGTCACTCAAAAATATAAGTTCAAATAACTTATTTACCTTCAAAATACATAAACTTAAGATTTCAAGTGCTGTGAGCTCAAAATCATGATTAATCCTTACAAAAGGTAATTTTCACAAATGTTGTTTTCTTGACTGTGAAATTAATACATACATGCTTTCTTCAAGTGCAAGGTGTCATTCTTATTTTACCAGAAAACAAATGGCTTTCATTATATTACAATTATTGATCGTAATGGAAATAAACTGATTTTTATTACTTTAAACTTGATAAATAAACTTTAATACCCATATACAAGTGTTTTTGTAATACTGAGGGTTTTCACTCAGTAGCCTTTTAATACAAGCTCATTTGTAGGTGCACATATGCCACACTGTGTGCCAAAATGCATGAAAGAGTTCCTCACAGCCACCTCCCAAGTCTCATTAAAAAATATACAAAATAACAAATACAGCAACGACACATTATGTTTAACGTTAAATCAAATTCATTTCAAATCGGTTTAATTAAAATGTCTATCTGGTCTTCCTTTGATGCGATTGGCCACGCGAGCAGTTCTGCCTGGCAACAAGAGAACTAATGCACTGATTGGTGGATTACAAAATTGCTGATTTTCGCATCGTCTGTTGACTGTTGCTGAAACCACCTGTGCTAATTTCAAGACGGGAGTTTTTCTTTGTGTACCATTCTCGGTAAGTACAATTATTACAATATAAAGTTATTTTGTGTGACTTTTTAAAACTGAAATATGTTTATTTGAATCCTTGCACGGTTCTATAATAAAAGAGAACGCAGCCATAACGTTATTACAACATTTCCTGGTCAAACTTTTCCAACATAACGTTAGCCACTAATTAACGTTATTTTATTGATGGTTTTGTGATGATATGATAACTGCGATATCAAACGATTCTTTTTTTTAGTAGTAATTAGTAAAATATAAACTTAATCATTGTGTAATCGTGTATTTCTCGCCAAAAGAACATGGCAGCTAACGTTAGTAATGTTTTTTTTTTTTTTTTTTGGTCAAACTTTGACAACCTCGACAGTAATTAACGATATTTTCTTCATGATTTTGTGATGGTATGTTTATTGAAATGTCAACAGCTTATTTCTTATTTTTACCTGTGAGATACATACATATTTGATCATCTTTTTTTCTGTGCAAGAAAGAACATGGCAGCTACTGCTTAGACCATGTGGGTTATTTTTCCCGGGCAAACTTTGTCAGTTTCACCAGTAATTGACAATATTTTCATGATAGATTTCTGATTGATTGAGAAATCTACTTATTATTTCCTAATTATTTAAAGCATGTCTATAAGTGCATGCTGATGTGATTATGTGACCTGCCCTTGTCTCCCCCAGATCTGCTTGGAGTTCAACAGAATTACTGGCAAAAACCTAAAGCAGGAATTCTACGAGAACCTTGATAGATATAGTCCACGGTTCATGGACCTTTTTAAAGCCAAAAGGGGGACTCCCTGGTCGGTACTTGGCTAACTTTTTAAATCAAATAAAGGTTAGTAATTTTGTCTTATTTAAGATAACTTAAAGGATAACTTTTATACACCCTCAAGTTGTTCCAAACCTGTATACATACATTTCTGTTAACGCTGAACACAAAGGAAGATATTTTGAAGAATGTTTGTAATTGAACAATTTTGGGTACAATTGATGTTCTTAGTATTTCTTTTTAGCATGTAGAAGTCAACGGTGGCCCAAAACTGCTTGGTTACAAACATTCTTCAAAATGTATTCTTCCTTTGTATTCAGGTGAGCAAATTAGCCTGCTGGCTAACACTGGCACATTTACAGAAATGTTAATCAATGTGCACTGTCCTTAAATAAATAAATGAAATGAAATGAAATAAATTTATACAGGTTTGGAATAACTTGAGGGTGACTAAATGATGACAGAAATTTCATTTTGGGGGAACTATCCCTTTAAAAGCATTTCATTTTGTCAGCATTTAATCGTATAGCCTATTCTCATAAAAGTGCTTCAAATATATTGATTAGTTGTTCTGGCAGTAATGGAATTTCGTGTTTTCCTCTAAAGTAAGCCCAGCCAACGGAGGTCCGAACCCTTGTGATTCGAGGACTACCTATCATGCTTGGAGATGATGACTCCTCTTTCTTCAAGTCATGTTGAAAAGTAAAGTTCATCTGTTCTTAACCTGTTTACATTATAAGAACCACCTCTGCTCTCATTAGTCTAAGCATTTGTCAAGCATTTGAAAATCATGTTGATTTTAAAGCAATAGTTTACCCAAAAATGGAAATTTGCAGGAAATATTCTCACCTTCAGACTAAATAATCGTCAAGTTTGGTGAACTAAACAATTTAAGTCAAGTCTACATAAGCACCAAGTTAAGTAAACTTAAATAAGCACGTTTTGGGAAACCCCATTACTCAATTAAATTGAGGGAATGAGTTTACTCAAATCAATTGAGTACAATCAACTTATTAGGGTTTTCAGTGTACAGACTATATTGTGGGCCGGCCCACAATGCACAGCATACAGCGGGAAAACTCCCGGCGCTCCAGATGAGCAGTCCGTCGCTGTTTATCTGCTGCACTTCATCTGTTTGACACATAGGCATCTCTCGAGTGTAGTACACAGGATCTCTGTCAACGCCTGATGAGGGAAGAAGCCCCAATAACTCTACAAGTATAAGCCCCTTAGAAATACAAGACTCAACGCTGTTTGCTCTGTGGCCTCTGCCGTTTTAATTATTGTAAACTATCATGTTGTAATGAAGCCATTGAGGTTTTGAGTCAGTTGCTCAATTTGACCTCTAGATGTCAGTAAAGCTACACTGAAGTCTCGCTGCTCACAGGGACTGAGGACTGACTTTACATTATCAAGTCAAGTGTTTCTTACACATCTATTTATTTATTTCTAGACTTTGATTCTTCCACTCCACGACAACGCTTTAACTGCAGAAATGACAGTAATAATGGTGTATCAGTCTACAGTAAGCAGGCTCTTAAACAGCTCTTATATTGCGGCTCTAACCAAACCTAAGACAGTTCATTGACTGCCCATCTGAGCTTCGACATGTTCAGCAGAAGCAAGCGGCTTCATGAGGACCGTGGGCGTCCCTGGATCTGTTGGAGTATCACTGACACTCACGTCCACATCATTGATCCAACAGTAAAGGAGTACACAAACATACAGCAACAGAAAAGCATTCACAGCATCAATGTTCAACTTGTGTCTGAAATGCGACACTGAGGTCAAAGCTTAAGACTTTATTCTGAAGAGTTTCTGAGAGGTTTTATACATACGGCCGTGATTTGTAATTAGCTGAATCAAGTATTTCTATACTAAGCATTTATATTTCATCAACACTTTTATGGATTATTTCAACAAACAAATGATCATTTAACCTCTATGACTGAATTAATTGTTCATTTACAACAAAAACTTGCAAAAACAAAAGTAATATGAGAGTGTGTGTGTTGCTGTAGTTCTGGATATCAGTCATGTGATCATCATGGCCCAATCACAGCCACCGTACTGATACTCAGATCAACAGCACTCTTACTCGTGTGATATGGATTAGACATGATAAATACAGGAAGATCCAGATCTACAGGAGTGACGTTTACTTACTATTGAACGCTAAGATCCTCAGAGAGTCAGAACCATAGAATAATGGAAAGAGTGTGTGAGTGAAGGTGGCTGTGAATTTGTGTAGATGTGTGTTAGTTACAGGATCAGAGAACGACACCGTTCCACGGTCATTGTCCAGATACACTCTCACACGCTCAAGCTTCTGATTAACAGGAAAACCAAAACCTAAAGTCTCTCCGTCCTGATGATACTCCACACACCAGACATCAGTGTTGAATAAACCCCGTCCCTTCCTCTGGTTTGATGCTGTAGTTACTCCAAGAGTCCACCATGAACACTCTTTAACCTCCACATCCCAGCAGTGTGTTCCTGAGTCAAAACCCTCTGAACCCAGAACACAGGGATAACAGTCAAATCTCTCAGGATTATCAGGAAGAGTTTGATAGTTCTTGCTGTCCCTCACACTGGTCAGATCCTCAGACAGGACGAGATGTGGATTCACAGTGTTTGGGTCCAGAATCACAGGAGCTGATGAGACACAATCAACACAAGCTTTTATTCTGATCTTCATATAATGATCAAGAGGCAACCCGACACCAATGATAAATTATGACACTCGTCCTGTAGATCAAACACACTTTCCTCTGATCACTGTCAGTGCTGTCATTAGTTTCACACTCGTTTTATCATCAGCGTTTATCACCATCAACTACAAACAGTAAATGTGTGATTCAGACATTTGTGTCCTATCAAGAGTTAAAATAACAATAAATCATTGAGATCTGTTGAGATTTACGCTGTAGATGAGAAACTGTAAGTGTGTGTCTGATCTTCAGCAGCATCTGATCATCTTCATTTCATTGCCTCCTATAGTCTGTGTATCAGTTTAAAACAGTTCCCTTTCGAAAAGGAACTCACACTGCGTTGATTGACGCTAGTTGGGAACACCTCCGCGTGACCGCGCGTCTGAAAGCTTATCCAATCACGGCAATCGTATTGGACGGCGACAGCCTATGACTTCGCTACTAGTGCGACCCGGAAGTATATAAGGAGCGTCTAGAGAACATGTCCTCCTCTTTTTGTCTTCAGGGACTGTCTTGTTTGAATCGCGATCACCTGAAAAACATTCAAGGTAAAGATTATAGCTGACAAAGGTTTCAAGAAGTGTGTGGATCCGTGTCCCAGGTTTTTGACACCCGATGACACACACAACTTGTGCATTCACTGTTTGGGCGAAGAGCACGCACGATCAGTTTTTGAGGGAACTGTGTGTGCAAATTGTGGGAGTTTTCCTGCACTCTCGTCTGGCCCTCTTCTCGAGGAAAGAGGGACCGGCATCTGGATGGGTTATTAAATGAAATGATTTGATTCATGTTTTGATTCGGGTCCCGCTCACACTGAGGCAGAGTAGAGACTCAGATCATGGGGATCCCAGATGGAGCTCGCGGAGGAGTTTTGAGAGATGTGTTAATCTCTCACGCCCTTCGGAAGGTGGCGAGAGTGCGCTGCTGGAAGAGGACGTGTTGTCACTTAAATCCTCGGATCCAGTAGCGAGTGCTCGGCTCCCAGAGGAGTTGAGTAGCGAGTGCTCTGCTGGCACCTAGCCCAAGATAGCAGGAGATGCTGATGAGGGTGAATAAGAGGTACAACCTGAACCCTCACTGCCTCCCTGCCCGGTGTATGTTGAGCTGTTGGGTGTTATGGAGCACACTTCAGCTAGGCGTTGCTGCCTTAGGAGCCGCTTGTTGTAGGAACGAACGGTTGAAGGCCCTTGAAGGCGGGTCCCCAATGAGTTGGGTGGTTAAAGCAGGGCTCCAGACTAACTTTTTGCCTTGGTTGCACTGGTGCGCCTAACTTTTTTATTTAGGTGCACCAGCACAAAATTTAGGTGCACTCAAATTGTTCCTCGTCTCGCGTCGCCTTTAACGCCACAATTTCAAGGTCACCTTTTTATCACGCTCCATATATTCATATATATTATGTAAATGCTTTTAAACAAGAATAAGGTGTAGTTTTTTTATTTTTTATTTGAAGCACAATTATACTGTAAATAAAAATATAAATCTTTAAAAAAAATTAAAGTGCTGTTTTTACATTGTTCAAGTTACAATACATGGCAAATTTTCTCAAGAAAAACAAATCTCAACTAATGCTGTAAACTATGGGAGTCAGTTGTAGCCCACTATGCTTCATTAGCCTACTATAATATTGAAGGTAAAAATTACCTGATTTGTACACAAACACCTAAATTACACTTTTTTTTTTTTATAATAATAAAGTTATATGAAATATAAACATTTTAATGGTGGCTGCATAAAAACTTGCCAGATTTTTCTCAAACAACATGCAGTAAATATTGAAAAACATAAAAAATTATAATGAATATGTAATATGGTCCATATATTAGGCACAATGCTCCTCTAGAGTTAATTTTTCTAGCTAGCTAACGAGTTTATGGGCACTGGATATGTTTTTTCTGAGGTAAATGTGAAGTTACATGACATTGTTTACAAGCGTTTTACTGACGTCTTTCCACGGTTGAAACACTGAGCGATTCCATGTGAAAGATACGGATTTCGATAAGTTGTACTCTATCTTTTAACACACTTTCAGATGCTCGTTCATGTTTATTTCGCGCTGTAACTGGTATTATTAAGGCGGAAGAGAAAAACATGCTTCTCTTGAGCAGAGCCAGAGCGATCTCACGCCACAGCGTCAATACACTATATATTTATGTTTTTGAATTTCGTAAGAAAATGGACCTAATTTGAAATCTGAGACTTTGTTTCATATCAATAGTAACAAAGCACAAAGATTATTGCGATTTATTGGATGGGATGCTCGCTACAATGTTCCATTCATTCATCAACTGAAAACAGCATAGCCCAACGGTTCGTAAAAATCAACGAGAATCGATTAAAATCGAGAAATCAATATTTTGTTTTACCTAGTTCAAGTAGCCTACATTTTTAAAAGTTTCTTCGTCGACTGTTTTCCTGCGTTTATTTAGCTGATGCTGCTGATTGCCGTAACTGATTCTCTGGTGCTCAGGTGACAGGTCGCAATTTATTTCAATCACACAGCACGGAGCATTTTAGTCATACAGGAACATCTGAACCACAACCAATCAGAGGCAAAGACCCGCCCAATCTCTATCTCTGATTGGTTTAGACCACGATATGATCCAACCATGCGTGCAAGGAGAACAAAATACTCGTTTGTGGAGAGGCAGCGGATGCGATCATGCGAGAACGTTAGGTGCACTGGTGCGACCTAGGAAAAATTCTTGTCGCACCCTTACAAATTTTGGTCGCATGTGCGACCAAAATGGTCGCGCTCTAGAGCCCTGTAAAGCATGGAGCCCCATGAAGCCTCCCTGATTCTAGGCCAGAGTCTGGTCAACACTCACCAGGTTGAGCCTAGTACTCCAAACCTCATCTAGAGGGTCGTTCTGTAGAGTACTTTATTCCCTAAGTCTGATTGGAAGGTCGAAGGACTCTTGCATGGCCTCCCTGTTAGATCAGCAAATAATGTTAGAGACTCTGTTTAGGAAACAGACAGGTTGTTGGCAAGACTAGGTCAATGAAGTAGACCAGGTCATCCTCCCTGGTGGCATGTGGGGTTGACTTTCTCCCTTAGAAAGTGACTGGATGGGGCTCCTCTCGAACCCTGGCCATGTTCCCTTAAAGGAACCCCTTCCATTGGAAGTTGTTGGTTCCAAGCCTTTGAGCTGCCTTGGTAGGCCTTCGTTTCCAGGCTTATAGCTTGGGCAGTGGCCGTAGGGAATACTGTCACTGACAGCCTAGTGTGTGACCTGAAGGGGAAGTGTTTGTTTCATTTCTGATGTTTGTCACAGCCATTCTTGGCATGCACTCCCCTCAGCATAGCGGCGTGGGTATATCGTTCCTCAATAGCGTCAATCGATGCAGTTTGAGTTCCCTTTCGAAAGGGAACGTCTGAGGTTAGGACTGTAATCTGTGTTCTCTGAGAAAAGGGAATGTTTCGCCATGCCTCGGGATTCCTGCTGAACAGTTCCCTCAGACGAAAAGTGGATAGCATGTTCTCTAGACACCCCTTATATACTTCCAAGTCGCACTAGTAGCGACGTCATAGGCTGTCGCCGGTCAATACGACTGCAGTGAGTTGATAAGCGTTTCAGACACGTCACACAGAGGCGTTCCCCAATAGAATCAATCGATGCAGTGCAAGTTCCCTGATCTAAGGAAACATAGGTTACAGTCGTAACCTGAGACGTTTATTGTTTCTGTCGGTTGTGTTTGACTTAACTAACTAATTATGTTGGCTTGAGAAAATAAAAATTCACATTTAAACTGACAGAAGCCCATTAGACTGAAGTCATTATATATAATATTTCTAAGCTATCTATCTATCCATCTAACTATCTATCCATCTATCTATCTACCTATCTACCTTTCTATCTATCTATCTATCTATCTATCTATCTATCTATCTATCTATCTATCTCTCTATCTATCTATCTATCACCTTTAACTCTCCACCCATCCATCATCTCCTGCAGTCAGACTCACTGTATTGGACGATGTCCTGCATCTTCTTCCAGACTCTGAACGGCAGGTTGCCCAAGTATCGTGGCACATGAATCAAAGCTCCAGAAGCCATCTGTGGATCCGGCCGTGAGCTCTGGACTCTGGAAGAACATTCAGGAGTCAGAACTGCAGTGGCTTTGGATCAGAACCAGAGAGACCAGAGACAGGAGCAGATCACTCACCTTTCCATTGAGACTGGAAACTCCTGTAGAACAAACACACCATTATCATCAAGAACTCAATCAATCAACCAATGATCAACCAATGATCTGAAATCAGACCTTCAGAAAGCAGACGTCACTGGCTTTCATCATCTCCTCCATGTCTTTGAGTGTGTGTGAAAGAGCTGAGATGTGTGTGTTCATCTCCTCCAGCTTCTCCTTCATCCTCTGCTTCTTCTGCTCCTCTTCCTCCCTCAGTGCAGTGACTGTAGCTTCTTCTTCATCTCTGAGAAACTGATGAAGCTTCTCAAACTGCTGTTTAATCTGACGCTCTGTGTGCTCAGCTTGAGCCTGAAATCACATCACATTCTCAATCGACACACATCAACACTTCACATCATTCATGTCAGAGATAAACTCGATACCCGACATATAACGGATCCAGAAGCAGATCACTGCTCGTCATTTACAGAAATAATAAATACAAGTTTCCTCACCTTGATGTGTTGAACGGTTTTCTCAAACTCTACTTTAATGTTTTTATTGTGTTGAAGTTTCTTCTGCAAGGACTTCAGTGCTGTATTGAACTCCTTCTAAAATTGTACAAAAATACAGTAGAAGCTCAAGCAACAAGACAATGATTCAAAGCAAAGGAATAAATCCACCTCTGATCGGCACAAAAAAGCACAATTAAAGTTTTGGAGTCGTCAAATTCCTTAAACCCAATTGAGATGATGTGACAGGACCTTAAACAGGCAGTTCATGCTTGAAAACCCTCCTATATGGCTGAACTAAAGCAGTTCTGCAAGAAAAGTGGGTCTAAATCCCAGAACAGCGCTGTGAAAGACCTCCAGTTATCACAAGCATTCGGCTCCAGTTATTGCTGATAAGGGGGTGATTAGTTTTTCACACGGGTGATAGATGTTAAAAATCTGTTTAATGATATTGCCTTTGTTTTGTGTTGCATTTAGTTTGAAGATCTAAATATTTATCATGTGACAAAAACAGAAGAAATCAGGATAGATACAGTACAGTAAATGTCATGAAATTGGGTAAATATTGAGTGCATGAATGTTTCTGTGTTTATGACTAATTTTTGTTTTGAGACATTTGTCTTACCTTATATGATGAGGCGACTTCACTGATGGGTCTGAATTTGTGATTGTCGTGTTGTTGTGAATCTCTGCACACTAAACACACAGGCTGTTTGTCCTCCAGACAGAAGAGTTTGAGTTTCTCACTGTGTAAACTGCACATCTCCTCAGACCCTGATGAACGCTTCTCATTTCTCTCCTTCAGGAACGACTCGCACAAGTTTTTTAACGCCAGATTAAATGGAGGATCTTCTTTTGAGGATCTTCTCCGGCAGACCGGACACTCCTGAGTTTCCCTGGTTCTCCAGAACTGTTGAAGACACTCTTTACAGACACTGTGACTACATGATAAAAGAACAGGAGTCTTGAAGATTTCACAGCACACGGGACAAACATAATCATCTTCAGCTGCTGAATCCATGTTCACTGTTTGAGCTCCAGCACTCTAAACTTCACTTTCACTTTCTGAATGATGCTTTCAAAAATGTATCACAATAAGAATCACCAAGATCTGCTGTCTATTCAAAAGCAAACGTCTCAAAAATCCTTCTGTAACGTTTTTCTCTTCATTCTCCACTGATTGCTGATTCTTTATTTCTTTTGTCGAGAGAAAAGAGAGTTAGTATGACAAAAAGGGGGATAACAAGTCAGTCTCTTCCTAGTAAGTGTTGCAAGAGGGATCTTATCACCTTTGGGTGTTTTCAAACAGGTCAAACGGGAACGTTAGGATTTCTTCAGGTAAATGGTTTCAAAATGAACATGCATTGAAATGTTAAAATATAATGAGGGCTCAAGGCTAAGGATTTTTTCTTCTGGCCCAGTGGTTTAATTTTTTACTGGCCCTGCCAAAGTTTTCACTGGGCCCACCACACACACACACACACACACACAAATAGGCCTAGTTATTGTTTTAGTTGTTTTTGATCCATGTAACCTTAATAAATAAGGTTATGATTCAAACTACCAGACTCTAAATTAGATTTTCAGGTATAGGCTACAGAAATTATAGTGCACACACACACACACACACACACACACACACTACACGTGATTCACCCACCCCAGTCCTAGCCGGCAAAATGAACTAAAACGTAACAGCTAACCGTTGCAGGCCTGGAGCGTCGCTTGTGTTCGGTGTGGCCAAACAAAATGACCCCTTCACTCCCTTTGGAGCAAAAGAAACAATTTAAAGATACCTTAGTCCCAAGTGGTGGTTCTTCCGTCGAATTACCCCACTGTCACAGGCAGTCTCTCACACGCAATCACTCACAGGCACCCTCTCAGTTGCGAGATGTTAACTTCAGCAAACCGTCAACAGTTTTCGGCTTCCGAGTTCACAATTCAGTCCGATTTGTGTGCACAAACTCTAAACAAAGTCTAACTGGCAAATATATATGTAGCGCCCCCTACCCCCTTCTTTGACGGGCGGAGCACCAGGTTCTAATGATGTGTCTCTCGACTTAACTAATCTACTTCCTTACTCTTTTCCTCTTTAATCACTTTACTTAAATGAAAATGGTAAATGATTGTCTTTCTGATAAACTGTAATAAAAATCACAAAAAGGTAAGTTCTTATCAATTAACAAGTCATTTTATTTAACAAAGACAGATGAAATGATAAAATGTTATAAATCAAAAATAAAAGAATGAAATTAAATGTTCAAATGTCTGTTGTGTATTTTCTTTCACACACAAATCACCTTTTGATCCTCTTAGATCAAAAATGCCAATAAGATACTCAAATATGAATCAATTTGGTATCATCACAAACCCAGTAATATAATTCCCTTTTGATCTATAGTAGGTTACAATAATATCAGAAATCAAACTGCAAAACCACTCAGCATAAGTCAAATGAACAAATTAGTCAGCAAATAAATAATGTGGGCCCACACACACTCAGTTTCAATAACCCCAACCTGTTGCAGGCCTGTGTCGTTGCTTGAGAACGGTGTGGCCGTGAAAACCAACAAATGGCCTCTTCGCTCCAAAGAGCTAAATAAACAAACACACGAGTGTACCTCTTCCCGTTTCGACACGCGCGCTGTCCACCGATCACGTTCACTCCGTACACTCACCAGCTGTCCGCTGATAGATTACGAATCCCGCGATGCCAGAGGAATTCTAAACCACGAGGGGATTTAGAACGCTATCTGGTTCCTCCATTGTCGTCTTCCTCGAAACGATACACTCAAATCCAGCCGCACGTGAAAATCTTTTACTAGCCGTAAAAGACAAAGAGAGTACAGCGCGCTCAGCAGTAACCTATTCAAGTCACACACTTAATCCGAGTATAACAAAAGAAACAAAATAAAGAAACGTTCTTTAACACTTTTGGCGTTAACTAGATATCTTTTTTAACCGCTTAGTCAGCTGTTATTTTAGTTTTTTCTTTCTTTCAATCACCAGAAAATAAAGTGCGACATCACTTTCCGATCTGCCTCCATCTCTTCCCTTTTCTTCCTATACCAATCAGAATGATCAATCCCTGCACATGGGCGGGAGCAAGTAAACCAATGACCAATCACAAATAAAACATTCATACTGGACAAACACAAAGTTTTTTATGAGT
>JARWKJ010000002.1:67167159-67254659 GCA_029959095.1 Rhinichthys osculus | reverse complement strand
GTTATAGTTATCGTTCTTGGTGTGAACGTGAATATAGTTATTATCGTTATAGTTATCGTTATAGTTATCGTTCTTGGTGTGAACGTGAATATAGTTATTATTGTTATAGTTATCGTTATAGTTATCGTTATAGTTATCGTTCTTGGTGTGAACGTGAATATAGTTATTATCAATATAGTTATCGTTATAGTTATCGTTCCTGGTGTGAACGTGAATATAGTTATCGTTATAGTTATCGGTCTTGGTGTGAACGTGAATATAGTTATTATCAATATAGTTATCGTTATAGTTATCGTTCCTGGTGTGAACGTGAATATAGTTATCGTTATAGTTATCGTTATAGTTATTGTTCTTGGTGTGAACGTGAATATAGCTATTATTGTTATAGTTATCGTTATAGTTATCGTTTTTGGTGTGAACGTGAATATAGTTATTATCAATATAGTTATCGTTATAGTTATCGTTCCTGGTGTGAACGTGAATATAGTTATCGTTATAGTTATCGTTCCTGGTGTGAACGTGAATATAGTTATCGTTATAGTTATCGTTATAGTTATCGTTCCTGGTGTGAACGTGAATATAGTTATCGTTATAGTTATCGTTATAGTTATTGTTCTTGGTGTGAACGTGAATATAGCTATTATTGTTATAGTTATCGTTATAGTTATCGTTTTTGGTGTGAACGTGAATATAGTTATTATCAATATAGTTATCGTTATAGTTATCGTTCCTGGTGTGAACGTGAATATAGTTATCGTTATAGTTATCGTTCCTGGTGTGAACGTGAATATAGTTATCGTTATAGTTATCGTTATAGTTATCGTTCCTGGTGTGAACGTGAATATAGTTATCGTTATAGTTATCGTTCCTGGTGTGAACGTGAATATAGTTATCGTTATAGTTATCGTTCCTGGTGTGAACGTGAATATAGTTATCGTTATAGTTATCGTTCCTGGTGTGAACGTGAATATAGTTATCGTTATAGTTATCGTTATAGTTATTGTTCTTGGTGTGAACGTGAATATAGCTATTATTGTTATAGTTATCGTTATAGTTATCGTTTTTGGTGTGAACGTGAATATAGTTATTATCAATATAGTTATCGTTATAGTTATCGTTCCTGGTGTGAACGTGAATATAGTTATCGTTATAGTTATCGTTCCTGGTGTGAACGTGAATATAGTTATCGTTATAGTTATCGTTATAGTTATCGTTCCTGGTGTGAAAGTGAATATAGTTATCGTTATAGTTATCGTTTTTGGTGTGAACGTGAATATAGTTATTATCAATATAGTTATCGTTATAGTTATCGTTCCTGGTGTGAACGTGAATATAGTTATCGTTATAGTTATCGTTCCTGGTGTGAACGTGAATATAGTTATCGTTATAGTTATCGTTCTTGGTGTGAACGTGAATATAGTTATTATCAATATAGTTATCGTTATAGTTATCGTTCCTGGTGTGAACGTGAATATAGTTATCGTTATAGTTATCGGTCTTGGTGTGAACGTGAATATAGTTATTATCAATATAGTTATCGTTACAGTTATCGTTCCTGGTGTGAACGTGAATATAGTTATCGTTATAGTTACCGTTCCTGGTGTGAACGTGAATATAGTTATCGTTATAGTTATCGTTCCTGGTGTGAACGGCCTTAACCGCGCCTCTGTCTCCCCCTGCAGGCAGTTCGGGGGGTTCGCAGGAGAGAGCGAGTTCCGCGCGGAGGCGTCGCGTCTGACGGTCACGCTGGGAGACTCCGCCCCCTTCCAGCGCAAGCAGTACCTGTGCTGCAGCTACGACCCGCCAATCAAACCCTACGGGCGGAGGAACGAGGTGTGGTTCCTGCAGGACGAGCCCTGAGGAACTCTTCATCTCCACAGCGCTTTATACAGTGCAGATCCTCACGGTCATACACAGAATCAAATATGAGACCAGTTCTAATTCTGTTGTAAAGTAGCCCTACAGAAGACAATATTGTTATTAATCAGGTCCATGTTGATTCAGTTCAGTTCAATAAAACTGTGTCGGTGTTGCAAAGTTCATCAATTATGAATTCAGTTTCAGCTCTACGGTAAAAATTGTGTCGTTATTCACTTTGACTCAGTTCAAGTTGATTCAGTTCAGTGACTACTTGATGTTGTGTTTGTTATATTATTTAAATGTATTATTGTAATATTCGTCCATCCATCTATCTATCTATCTGTCTGTCTGTCCTACTCTGTCTATAAACCATCAAACTTCAAGGCTTTTTTAACTTTTTCCAAAACACACACACACACACACACTCACACAGACAGACACACACACACACACACACACACACACACACGCACACACGCACACGCACACAGACACACACACACACACACACGCACACACACACACACACACACACACACAGACAGACACACACACGCACGCATGCAACTCTAACTCGAGGCACTAAAATGTTGGCAACTATACAGACATTAAACAAATGTACTACACCACTGGTTCAGTATGATGATGATGATGATGATGATGATGATGATGATGATGACGTTACTTACATGATCAGCGACACTGTGGACAGATTTATCTTACAACCACAGACGAGTTAGAGGACCAGCTGACGCTAATGACCACGACTGATGATGATGATGATGATGACCACACACACAACTGATGATGATGATGATGATGATGAACACACACATGATGATGATGATCATGATGATGAACACACACATGATGATGATGATCAGAGGTGGACAAAGTACACAACTTCTGAGTGAAAGTACAGATACTACTGGTAAATATTTCTCCGTTACAAGTAAAAGTTGTAAAGACCCATTTTTAATTAAGTATAAGTACAGAAGTACTCGTTTTTAAAAGTACTTAAGTATCAAAAGTAAATATCAATGCATTGTTTTATTATTGTTGCATTGTTGTATGTAATACTTACTGAATCTATGCGTGCTGCCCTCATATCAATACCACATGTGTCTCTAGAACACAGCTCCAGTCGTGGGATTGGATGTGAGCTTGAGTAATAACGCCCACAATGGGTTTGGACACACAAATGGCTGATCCCTCAAATAGTGCCCTATTTAAAGTCGTTTGGCCTTTAGAATGAATATGTTAGCCTTCTGCTATCTATAAACTGCTATCTATAAGCTTGTGTGCTCCAAAACAATGGCAAAATTCGCATTTAGAAGACCAAACCCAACGCTGAAAATTAAAATCTTCTTCTGACGTCAACCCGACTTTCATTTCCAACCAAAATGCAACGTCTGTGTCACGGGTGACAAAATCGCTCGGCAAGCGGAACCCTCTTGAGAGTCCTAAGTTTCCCAGGGGAAGGTATTGTGTGCAACACGCCCCACTCCGGTGATGTAAACATGCCCGCACTGATTAGCGCTAATGCATTGCAGGTGTGAGAGAGAGAGAAGCGGCGCTCACACAGGCTTCCTGTTATGCAAGCCAGGATAAAAAGGGACCATTCAGAGAGTGTTGGTCGTTGACGTTCAGTGGGTTTGAAGTGCTCAGTGAGTTGGAAGTGTTTGAAGAGCGTAAAGGGTTGACTTGGAGCAGTGTTGGAGACAAGCTTCCTCAGGAAAACCGTCGGGGTGTGGAGATCGCCCATTTGAGTTGGCTGGATCAGAGTGATCGTTTGTGGGAAGTCTGCTGGACTGAGCTATCGTCTGGATTGGTGCTGTGGAAGGAGAGAGAAGAGATAAGTGAACTGATTTCATCTTCTGAGTATTTAAATTGCTGGAAGAGGACGCAGTAAATGTGGATCTGATTGTTGGAAGAGCTATGTGTTTCAGAGTGTGTTGAGGAGGAATTGAGAGAGAAATCCCTCGTGGAGCGAGCGCAACAAACTGAGTGGGGCCTCTGACCAGCCTTAACGTGTGAGTGAATTGCAGTGCTTTTGCCTTATTGATGCACATTGATTTGTGGCTGTGGAATTGAAGTGAACACAAGTGTGCTGTGTCTTTGCTGAGAAGTGGCCCTAGCCCCATTTACACGTTGTGGAAAGTTATTATATCTGCTCCCCATTGGAAGTCCAGTGTGATACAGCTGCACTGAAGAGGGTACTCTGTACTGTGAAGGTCCTTAATTGTTATTTACTGTTTGAGCTTAAAAGCCTACAGCATCACTGGAGAAACGATCTTTTAACCCATTGTCTCCTCACTGTGAATTGAAGAGAGTACTGTGCAGATCCTTACCTGTTCCACTTACTGTTGAGTCCAGACGCATGCAGCATCACTGGTAACGTGCCCTTTTTAATCCATTGTCTCCTTACTGTGCACTGAAGAGAGTACATTGTACTGTGAAGATTCTTACCCGTTTTACTTACTGTTTGAGCTCAAAAGCCTACAGTATCACTGGAGAAACGATCTTTTAACCCGTTGTCTCCTCACTGTGAATTGAAGAGAGTATTGTGAAGATTCTTACCCGTTCTACTTATTGTTTGAGCCCAGAAGCCTACAGCATCACTGGTAACGTACCATTTTAATTCATTGTCTTCCTGCTGTGTACCGAAGAGAGTACGTTGTACTGCGAAGATCCTTACCTGCTCTACTTACTGTTGAGTCCAGAAGCACACTGCATCATTTGGGAAGCAACCTTTTAATTCACTGTCTCCTTACTGCGAGCTGAAGAGAGTACTGTGTACTGTGAAGATTCTTACCTGTTCTACTTACTGTCCGAGTCCAGAGGTATACAGCATCACTGAAGGACGCAGCATCATGGGCGAAGTAAACCTTTAACTCACTGTCTTCCTCCTGTGGACCGAAGAGTACCGCGCACTGCGAAGGATCCTTACCTGCTATACTTACTGCCCGAGTTCGGAAGTCTGCAGCACTGCTGGGAAAAAGTAAGCCTTCAAACCGTTGTTCCATTACGGTGTGCCGATGAGAGTTCTCGGTACTGTTAATATCCTTACCTGTTCTACTTACTGTTTGAGTCCAGAAGCATGCAGCATCGCTGGTGAAGCCGTCTAGTGATTCGCTGGCTCGCCCCCCCTGTGAACCGAAGGGAGAGCTGTGTACTGTGAATAACCCTTACCTGTTATTCTCACTATCTGAGTCTGGGAGTCTGCAGCACCGCTGGTGAACGGAGTCCCTAAATTGCCGCCCAGGGGACACCGTGACAGTTGCGACACGCCCGCCCGTGACAGAAGGATATCTAGAGGACAGTGAAGGCTATCCAATTGATGCCCCTTGTTTTATCGTTCAATAAAGATTGTTCCTCCTTTGAAACTTACCTGTGTCTCCGTAGTCCTCTGTTGTGTGCCTGTGGTGTCGGCTCCCCACGGTGGTGACTCAGTAAGAGAGGGGGGGGCGGTTGGTCATCCGAGCATTCCTCCCCTCGACCTGTGTGACATCAAGTGGCGTAGTCGGCAGGGTACACACCGTGAGTTGTAGCGGCCACAGGTACGCGATGGCGGACGAGGAGGCACCCGCGGCTCGTCCACAAGTCATGCCGATCTTCATGGGAGCTCCTTGGGCGCAGCGCTATGGAGGACAGGGGTCGGAGTTAAGTTTGCAGGATTGGAGGGCGCAGACGGAGTACCTGGCTGGACTACAGGGACTGAGTGCCGCGCAGAGAGTACAGTTTGTGTTGGGCTCATTGGAAGGAGAAGCAAAAAGGGAAGTACTGGCTGCACCGGAAGCCACACGGGCTACTGCGAAAACTATCTTTGATTTCTTGTTTGGATTGTATGGAGACTCTACCCCAGTGGCCACTCTTCGTGCCCAGTTCTTCAACTATCAACAAGGACCTACGCAGACACTTCGGGCATACTCCTTAAAGTTACGGGAGCAGTTTGGCCGGCTGAAGGGGCGACGGGATCATGGACTGGGTGAAGGGGATGCCTTGCTACGAGACCAATTCGTCTTGGGGCTGCGTGAAGGGCCGGTACGCCAGGGCATACGACTCCAGCTTCGACGAGACCCCACTATGACCTTTGAGGCTCTGCGACAAGAGGCCTTGGCGTTGGAAATAGACCAGGGAGACGTAACTCGTACCCCAGTTTGTGTGGCAGCAAGTAGTGCTAGTGGACCTGCTCCTGCCGAACCGGACGATTGGAAGCAGAAGCTGAGGACCGAGCTGCTAGAGGATGTCAAGGGACAGATGGCGGAATTATCGCGGAACCTGCTGGGTGAACTTCGTCGAGGACGAGTCGAGGGCGGAGCAGTGGCGAGAGGGAGGTCGTATTCGGAGGAGGGGCGAGGCCCTGTGCGCCGCCCCCTACGTCCTGTGGGCCCCCGGTTCCAGTGGGATGATCAAGGAAGGCCCATCTGTATCAATTGCGGAGATCCGGGACATATCAGCCGCCAGTGTGGGCTTCGCCGGGGTTCTCAAGGGGGTTTTTAGTCCCACCGGCCACTGTGGGTCAAGTGGCCGGGACCCCTTTGTGTGACCCTCCTTTTCCTGCTGCACGAGATAACTGGGTGGGACATTGCCCCACCGTGGAGGTTCAAGCTAATGGAGTCACGATAGACTGTCTGGTTGATACAGGGTCTCAAGTTACGTTATTCTCAGAGAGCCTGGCCCAGGAGTTGTTCGCAGATCATCGGCTCCAAGCAACAGAAGCTTCCAAGCTGACCTTACGGGGGGCTAATGGTCTGGACATCCCGTATACTGGGTACATCGTGGTAGACTTTCTTGTCCGAGGGGTCCCCGTCCCACAAAAAGGGGTAGTTATCGTCCGAGATCATTGCTTGGGCATTCATCGAGCACTGTTAGGGATGAACGTTATACTGGATTGCTGGGAAGAATTGTTTCGGGACCGGCCGGCTCGGACGTCTCAGTCACCGGTGAAACAGGACTGGGACCGAATTCTGGCCGATTGCCGAAGAGTGCACACAGCTAATCACATGGAAGAAAGAGAAGACATCGGTCGAGTTACCTGTCGGTACGCTCTGTCTATCCCAGCCCAGAGTGAGACCGTTCTTTGGGTCCGTGTACCCGTAGGACCCCGTGAGGCAGGTACCTGTGTCCTGGTAGAGCCTCATGAAGATTGTCAGCCAGTTGAAGTGGCTCACGGGCTGGCGGTTGTTCGCCGTGGGCGAGTCGCAGTCAAAGTACGGAATACAAATCCTTACCCTGTGCTCCTTCGCCGACACCAACGTCTGGCCCGAGTTTCCTCAGTACGTCCTGTCCAGGTGCATGAACACCAAGACGTCTGCTTCAGACAGGTGAGCCCTGCGGTGGTGGAAGTTGCTGTCCGTCCCGTCGAGGTAGAACTGGGTTCGGTTGGAAGAGGAGTGCCGGCCCATTTGATGGGAGAGTCCCTGAAGGGTGAGAACCTGGAAGAGGAACAAGTGGTACAGCTTCAGGAGCTGCTGAAGAAGTGGCAACATGTGTTTTCAACACACGAAGAGGATTATGGCTGCACAGGGGTGGTGAAGCATCAAATACCCACTGGTGAGGCGACACCTAGTCGGGAGCGCTACCGTCCGGTGCCCCCCACTCTTTATACCGAGGTCCGCACCCTGTTGAAAGGGATGCTGGAGGGAGGAATCATCCGAGAAAGCAGTAGTCCGTGGGCTGCGCCCATCGTTCTGGTGCAAAAGAAGACGGGAGCTTTGAGGTTCTGCGTTGACTATCGCAAGCTCAACAGCGTAACGAAGAAAGATGCATTTCCATTGCCACGGATTGAGGACTCGCTCACCAGTCTCACCCAAGCGGCGTGGTATTCAACATTGGATCTGGCGAGTGGATACTGGCAGGTGCAGGTGGACGACCGAGATAGGGAGAAGACAGCTTTCACCACCCCGTTTGGGTTATTTGAATGGGACCGTATGCCATTCGGTCTGTGCAATGCTCCTGCGACCTTTCAACGCCTGATGCAGCGCTGCCTAGGAGGACAATTAGTCGACTCAACGCTGGTCTACCTAGACGATGTGATCGTTTTCTCCCCTGATTTCCGCACCCATCTGCATCATCTGGAGGAAGTCTTCAGGGCCATGGAGAGATATGGGCTGAAGCTTAGGCCAGACAAGTGCCAGTTGCTGCGGAAGGAGGTGCAGTTCTTGGGACATCGCGTCAGTGCTGCAGGGATCTCCCCTGACCCGGAGAAGGTGGCGGCGGTCCAAGGATGGGAGCCACCCCGGACAGTGAGACAGGTGCGGTCATTCCTGGGGTTCGTGGGATATTATCGGCGCTTCATAAAGGGATTCTCTGGGCTTGCAAAGCCATTGAACCAACTCTTGGCTGGTACTGGACGTGCCCGTGGTAAAGGCTCCCCCTCAGTACACTGGGATTCCACCTGTGAGACCGCCTTCCAGAACCTTAAGCAGGAACTTCTGAAGGCCCCTATCTTAGCCTATGCAGACTTCACCCGGCCGTTCCTCTTGTATACCGACGCCAGCAACGCAGGATTGGGGGCCGTGTTGGCCCAAGAGCAGCAAGGAGTGGAGAAAGTAATAGCCTACGCAAGTCGAAGTTTACACCCCGCCGAACGAAACACGTCAAATTATAGCTCCTTTAAAATCGAACTGCTGGCGATGAAGTGGGCCATGACGGAGAAGTTTAAGGACTACTTGTGGGGAGCCAAGGTAACGGTGATTACAGACAACAATCCCTTAGTACACTTGCAGACCGCTAAGTTGGGGGCAGTAGAGCAGCGCTGGGTGGCACAGCTAGCAAATTATGATTACCAGCTCAGATATCGTCCCGGCAGAGAACACGTGAACGCAGATGCCCTGTCTAGACTCCCAGCCACCCGGAGAGACGATCAAACACCCCTCTGTACCCCTGGTACTGAAGACGAGTTGCTGGTGGCAGTGGTGGAAGCCCCTGGGGCCCCGGAGCCTGTTCCGTCCAGTTGGGGGTGGGACCCCGGACGGTGGAGAGGGCTGCAGCAGAGAGATGCAGATCTGGGTCAGCTCCTGTTGTACCTCAGACAGGGAAACATGCCGAGGGCAGAGGAAAGGCGGGCTCAGACGGTGGGGGTACGACAGCTTCTGGGGCAGTGGAAGAGGCTGCAACTCCGAGAAGGAGTAATCTGTCGTTTAAGGCGGGATCCCTGCACACAGGAGATCATACATCAGGTTGCTGTACCGGAGGGCCAAGTTTCGGAGCTATTGACTGCATATCACACCCATACGGGCCATCAGGGCCAAGAGAGGACACTGTCCCTGCTGAGGAGGTATTTCTACTGGCCTAGGATGGAAAAAAAGGTCGAGAAGTTTGTTCAGAGTTGCCCACGGTGTACATTGTTCAAGCGCAGGAAGGAAGTCCGAGCCCCATTGGTTCCCCTACGACCTAAAGCACCTCTGCATATGGTAGGGATAGATTTCCTGACTCTGGGTCGGCCGACGGACCGATTTCAAAATATTCTGGTCATGACCGACTTATTCACCAAATATGCTTGGGCTGTCCCCACCGTCGATCAAACGGCAGTTACCACAGCCAGCGCTCTTTGGAGAGCAGTGATACAACCTTTTGGCTGCCCAGAAACCCTACACTCAGATCAAGGTCCAAATTTCGAGTCCCGGGTCATCCAGGAGCTGAGCCACCTTTATGGGTGCCGAAAAACCCATACGACCTCATACCACCCTCAGGGTAACGGGGGGTGCGAAAGATTTAACCAGACCTTGTTGGGGTTATTGGGGACCTTAGAGAGTGAACAACAGGGCCAATGGGCCGAGAATCTCCCCTCGCTGTTACAAGCCTATAACAATAGTGTGCACAGTGTCACAGGGTATGCTCCTTCCTACCTTATGTTTGGGCGCCATCTCCGTTTGCCTGTGGACTTGCTCCTGGGGACCGAGGCTGCAGAAAGAGGGTATAGTACCACTGACTGGGTGAATCGGCACCACCACCAACTGCTAAATGCCTATCGACGAGTCTCAGACCATCTGAGTGCAGCCGCTGCCAAGAATAAACGGCTATATGACCGGACTGCCCGGGAGGCCCCGTTGTTGCCTGGGGAGCGAGTGCTGGTAAGGGACAACCGGCGCCCCGGGAAGGGGAAGCTCAGCGATCGCTGGGAGTCGACGCCATATGTGGTGGAACAACGACAAGGGCCCGATGCTCCCGTCTACTCTGTACGGCCCGAAGGGAAGCCAGGACCAATAAGGGTGCTCCATCGAAACTTGCTCCGTCCATGTCCGAATTACCCGCAGCCAGTGGCTGAGACCCCGAGTGCGCCACCCGCTCCAGAGGTACCCATGGTGGGGTGGGCTGTGGTCCCGAGGGACCATGAAGTTGAGGCCAGAGCGGCTCCGCCCTCGCCACCCCGACGATCTCAGCGGGACACCCGAGGACAGCCACCTGCGAGGTATGGCGAATGGGACTGAGGAAACGCCGGTTCTAGGGACTAGAACCGATTGGCAGGGGGGGATGTCACGGGTGACAAAATCGCTCGGCAAGCGGAACCCTCTTGAGAGTCCTAAGTTTCCCAGGGGAAGGTATTGTGTGCAACACGCCCCACTCCGGTGATGTAAACATGCCCGCACTGATTAGCGCTAATGCATTGCAGGTGTGAGAGAGAGAGAAGCGGCGCTCACACAGGCTTCCTGTTATGCAAGCCAGGATAAAAAGGGACCATTCAGAGAGTGTTGGTCGTTGACGTTCAGTGGGTTTGAAGTGCTCAGTGAGTTGGAAGTGTTTGAAGAGCGTAAAGGGTTGACTTGGAGCAGTGTTGGAGACAAGCTTCCTCAGGAAAACCGTCGGGGTGTGGAGATCGCCCATTTGAGTTGGCTGGATCAGAGTGATCGTTTGTGGGAAGTCTGCTGGACTGAGCTATCGTCTGGATTGGTGCTGTGGAAGGAGAGAGAAGAGATAAGTGAACTGATTTCATCTTATGAGTATTTAAATTGCTGGAAGAGGACGCAGTAAATGTGGATCTGATTGTTGGAAGAGCTATGTGTTTCAGAGTGTGTTGAGGAGGAATTGAGAGAGAAATCCCTCGTGGAGCGAGCGCAACAAACTGAGTGGGGCCTCTGACCAGCCTTAACGTGTGAGTGAATTGCAGTGCTTTTGCCTTATTGATGCACATTGATTTGTGGCTGTGGAATTGAAGTGAACACAAGTGTGCTGTGTCTTTGCTGAGAAGTGGCCCTAGCCCCATTTACACGTTGTGGAAAGTTATTATATCTGCTCCCCATTGGAAGTCCAGTGTGATACAGCTGCACTGAAGAGGGTACTCTGTACTGTGAAGGTCCTTAATTGTTATTTACTGTTTGAGCTTAAAAGCCTACAGCATCACTGGAGAAACGATCTTTTAACCCATTGTCTCCTCACTGTGAATTGAAGAGAGTACTGTGCAGATCCTTACCTGTTCCACTTACTGTTGAGTCCAGACGCATGCAGCATCACTGGTAACGTGCCCTTTTTAATCCATTGTCTCCTTACTGTGCACTGAAGAGAGTACATTGTACTGTGAAGATTCTTACCCGTTTTACTTACTGTTTGAGCTCAAAAGCCTACAGTATCACTGGAGAAACGATCTTTTAACCCGTTGTCTCCTCACTGTGAATTGAAGAGAGTATTGTGAAGATTCTTACCCGTTCTACTTATTGTTTGAGCCCAGAAGCCTACAGCATCACTGGTAACGTACCATTTTAATTCATTGTCTTCCTGCTGTGTACCGAAGAGAGTACGTTGTACTGCGAAGATCCTTACCTGCTCTACTTACTGTTGAGTCCAGAAGCACACTGCATCATTTGGGAAGCAACCTTTTAATTCACTGTCTCCTTACTGCGAGCTGAAGAGAGTACTGTGTACTGTGAAGATTCTTACCTGTTCTACTTACTGTCCGAGTCCAGAGGTATACAGCATCACTGAAGGACGCAGCATCATGGGCGAAGTAAACCTTTAACTCACTGTCTTCCTCCTGTGGACCGAAGAGTACCGCGCACTGCGAAGGATCCTTACCTGCTATACTTACTGCCCGAGTTCGGAAGTCTGCAGCACTGCTGGGAAAAAGTAAGCCTTCAAACCGTTGTTCCATTACGGTGTGCCGATGAGAGTTCTCGGTACTGTTAATATCCTTACCTGTTCTACTTACTGTTTGAGTCCAGAAGCATGCAGCATCGCTGGTGAAGCCGTCTAGTGATTCGCTGGCTCGCCCCCCCTGTGAACCGAAGGGAGAGCTGTGTACTGTGAATAACCCTTACCTGTTATTCTCACTATCTGAGTCTGGGAGTCTGCAGCACCGCTGGTGAACGGAGTCCCTAAATTGCCGCCCAGGGGACACCGTGACAGTTGCGACACGCCCGCCCGTGACAGAAGGATATCTAGAGGACAGTGAAGGCTATCCAATTGATGCCCCTTGTTTTATCGTTCAATAAAGATTGTTCCTCCTTTGAAACTTACCTGTGTCTCCGTAGTCCTCTGTTGTGTGCCTGTGGTGTCGGCTCCCCACGGTGGTGACTCAGTAAGAGAGGGGGGGGGCGGTTGGTCATCCGAGCATTCCTCCCCTCGACCTGTGTGACATCTGCAACCAAAATCCTCCCCTGACTGACGTTACTACTGTCTACTCACGGACCTCGACAGAAATGCAGTGGAGTAATAAGTACAATATGTGTCTTTCAAATGTAGTGAAGTTAAAGTAAAACGTTTCAAAATAAAGTAAAGTACAAATACTCAAAAAGTGTACTTTAGAGCAGTACTTGTGGGATAATA
Source organism: Rhinichthys osculus (assembly GCA_029959095.1). Taxonomy (NCBI): domain Eukaryota; kingdom Metazoa; phylum Chordata; class Actinopteri; order Cypriniformes; family Leuciscidae; genus Rhinichthys; species Rhinichthys osculus. The sequence continues at coordinate 67,242,035 of JARWKJ010000002.1, read as the reverse complement.
ATGTAGTGAAACTACAAAACAATGTTTACATGTGTAACGGAGTTTAAATTAATGTTTATAAATTCATGCTTTATATGGGCAAACTCGACATTGGCTGTTGCGTCACTTGCATTTGTGTGCGTGACATTGTGGGCGGAGTTACGTCACCAGCAGAGTTTCACATCTCTCCTGCTGGTAAGTCGCATCAAAAAGTGCTGCGTCATTAAAAACAGAGTTTATGTTTTATATTGCAAGTATGGACTTTAATACTGCACACAAGTTTACTTCATGTATCTGTCAGTCCCTAGCTCTGTCAGTTGAGTCAAATGTGTTATTTGCGATGGTGAAATGTGATGACTGCTTGTGAACTCCCGATTCTCTGTTGATTCCATTTAAGATCTGAGCAACATTGATGCGTGAATGCACTGCCCACTAACCAGTTTTTGGTTGTTTGTCTCAGGTATGTTTTTATATTCGAATTTGTCATGTTCTGTGTATAAATGTATTAGCTGAATTGTTAGCATTATCACACGTGCTGTGTGCTCACACGTGCTGTGTGCTCGCACGTGCTGAACTGAGTAACGACGCCATTTTAGGTGGCTGTTCTTTTCTTTCTGTATTCCATTTTATACCAAAAATATGAAAATGATGGTTTCTCAAAGTTATTATCTTTCTGCAATTGTAAATTGATGAGAAATGAGAACAGAGACAGTGAGTTGTACTTTATTTCTTTAATGTATGTCTTATTTTTAGTTTAATTCCACTATACGATCACTATGTAAAATGTTAAGAGCAGAGTTTCACATCTCTCCTGCTGATCTGAGCAACATTGATGCGTGAATGCACTGCCCACTAACCAGTTTTTGGTTGTTTGTCTCAGTTCTGTCTGTCTCAGGCCAGTAAAGTGAATTCATGAGTGACCATCCACCTGCTTCCAGTGTGATTCCATCCGCACAAACACACACAGTCACATTGGTGCCGTGACCCGTTGTTTCTTCAATCAAGATGGCTCCTGAAGCGGCCGAGGGTTCATCTTAGAGCTTGCGCTGGAGTCAGGTGGACACAATTTTGCTCAGGAACGTTTTTTTTTAGTGACTGCACTTAAGCAATTTGCAACATTTGCTAAGGACAATTTGCTATACAGTGAACAGCGAATTCTGAGTTTTTGATTTATTGTATTCATTTTTTTTCTTACAAGTACTGATATTCATTATGAGTGGTTTTGATAACTATCACACTCCAGCCTGTGGAAGTAAAGGTAGAGGATGGGGTTTATTGAAAGTTCCAAGGTCTTTACAGTTCAGTGGGCCTGATGTACAGAGTGATGCTCATGTAATCATAGACAGTCACACTTCCAGTTCAGATCCATTAGTTTTTGAGGGCCCATCCACAAGTTATGAATCTGATGCTTCAAGACAGCAACAGTTTTCGTCTACTCCATACCCTAATGCACAGCCGCCAAATGTAGTCACTGCAATGACTGACATAATCAGCCAGGTTGGTCAGCAAATTGCTGATAGCATAGTCAACAGACTAAGCCCAACACATAAAATTGACTCGCATTCAGTTGATAATTCCTCCAAAAATGTAACTGGAGATGGTGCAGCTTCACAAATGATGGACCTGATGCGAAGCCAGTTGTCCTTTTCCAAAAATGTGAGAGAACCTCCTAGCTTCAGGGGAGAAGTTTCTGATGCTGTTGACTTAAATGAGTGGATAGACATCATGAGAGACTATATTAAACGCAATAACTTGAGAAAAGAGCATCAAGCGGAGGAGATTATGGTCCATCTAAGAGGCAAAGCAAGAGATGTGGTCAAGTTTGGCATAAGAAACTGTGACATTGACATTGTGCATAACCCTGATGCAATCTTTAGTATTCTCAGGAAACACTTCGAAGCTGCTCCTTGCTCTCCTCTCCCACTGGCTGACTTTATACCACCTTACCCAGACCAGATGAGGATGCCTTCGAGTACTGGATCAGGCTAAACCGTGCAGTTGACATCGCTGCTGAGCGCTTGAAGGAACAGGGTAAAGTACTGGATTGTCCAGGAACAGAGGTAACCCGCATGTTCATCAGACACTGTCCGTGTAAAGAGCTTGCCATCACCTTTCGATCTAAAACAATTGGCGCATGGTCTGTGCGAGAAGTTCAAGATATTTTGAATGAATATCACTCTGATTCCAGTCTTGTATCTGCAGTTAGAAATGCAGCACCCACTAAAATTCCTGTGAACAGAACTGAGGTGGAACTGTCATCTGCAGCACTTCCAGCTTCTTCTGATGTCCAGCAGTCCAGGTCTCTGGAAGCGTCTGCATTGGAGCGAGTCATGAGCTTGTTGGAGAAAGTCCTGTTAAAAGAGTCTGTCAGCAAAGAGCCAATTTCACGTGTGAAGCCCAAAGTAAGCCTGCCTCGAGTAAAAGGCCTCAATAACTTGCCATGCACTGTCTGTTCGAGCCCTGATCATTCTGGCCTCACGCATTGTCTTGAGAAAAAGTTGTGTTTCCAGTGTCACTCTCCTGACCACTCCCGCTTTGTCTGTCCTGAGAGAGTGAAGTCTCCGTCTTCTCAAGGGCTGGGAAACTAGAAGATCTGCACTTAAGGGAGGACCGTGTAGATCGTGAGTTTATTCCTCCAAATCAGTGTTGTATGAATGACCCAACCTCAGTTTATAGCCTTTCTAGTTCTGTTGAGCCTGTAGGGAAAACTATAATTTTTCAGAACACGCACAGAGTACAGCGAATTGATAGTCTGTTTTACACAGCAGCGACACTATGGGGCGACCTTGAACTGAAAGCTATGATTGACAGTGGCTCCATGGCATGCACGATGAGTGAAGCTGCTGAACGTCTCTTGTTGCAGCACAAGCCAAATTTACAAAAGTTCCCTGCCAGTGATGTTGTCATAATTGGGTGTGGCGGACAGCGTGTTACCCCAAAATTGATGTATGAACTTGAGCTTTCAGTTTATGCCTGCAAGATGGTAGTCCCAGTTTTAGTAGTTCCAGGCCAAACTGACGATTTGATCCTGGGCAGCAATGCTATCAAGTGGCTGATTCAGAAAATGAAAGAGACAGACGGATACTGGAGACTTGTGTCCGGGCCAGTTAACTCTGATGACGTTGAATGTCACCAATTCCTCTCTCTACTTTCAAATGTTGAACGATGGAAAGGTGAAGACATGCCTGATAGAGTGGGGACCGCTAAGTTGAAGGAGAAATTAACTCTAGAACCGCACCATGAACATCTCGCTTGGGCTCAGCTTCCTGAGTCTACATCTGTTTCTGTGGGGAGCACAGTCATTGTTGAGCCAACCTTCTGTAAATGCCGTCCAAGGAACGTGATCATAGGGAGAGTCATCACACCTATGTGGGGCAGTAGATGGGTGCCGTTCAAAATAATGAACCCTACAGACAAAGTAATCATTCTCAAGAGAAACACAAAGATTGTGGATGTTTTTACTTGTATTGCTGTGGAAGAGTTGTCTGCAGCTGAGTCCCTGAAGAGTAACGTTCAGTGTGCTGCGAGTCCTGTAAGTCATGTGCAGACCAGTGATGAAAGGAGAAACGTGCTGGATAAATTGGAACTGCAGGATCTGGATCTGGATGCTTGTGAAGTGTCAGAGGAGTGGAAGGATAGACTTCTGAATCTCATTGAGAAGTATGAGTCAACCTTTTCACGTGGAAAAATGGACTGTGGGGAAGCCACTGACTTTGTCCACAAAATCCACTTGGTGGACGAGAAGCCCTTTCGACTCCCTTATCGACGTGTAGCCCCCAGCAACTATGATAAGCTGCGCACTGCCTTGAATGAGATGGAAGTTAAAGGCATTATAAGGAAGTCTCAGAGTGAATATGCATCTCCGCTAGTTTTAGTGTGGAAAAAGAACGGTGACCTTCGTATTTGTACAGATTTCAGATGGCTGAATGCGAAGACAGTGAAGGACGCTCACCCACTCCCACATCAAGCGGATGCACTCGCAGCTTTGGGAGGCAACGTTTTCTTTTCGACCATGGACTTGACTTCTGGCTTTTATAATGTACCTTTGTTTGAAGAGCATAAGAAGTACACTGCCTTTTCCTCTCCTTTCGGCCTTCATGAGTACAATCGTCTACCTCAGGGTTTGACCAACAGTCCAGCAACCTTTATGAGGATGATGATGTCCATTTTCGGGGATAAAAATTTCACAAGCCTTCTCTGCTACTTGGACGATCTGATGGTTTTTGCTCCAAGTGAGCAAGTAGCTCTTGACCGACTGGAACTGGTCTTCTCTCGTCTGTCCAAGCACAACTTAAAGCTAGCGCCAAAGAAGTGCATGTTCCTCAGGAGATCTGTCAGATTCTTGGGACACATTGTCACTGGGAATGGTGTCCAGACTGACCCAGAAAAGGTGAAGGTGATTAGGGACATTCAGACTACCGACCTCATGGAAGCGGATGGCGTAACTCCTTCTCAGAAGAAGATTCGTTCTTTCCTGGGTATGATCTTGTATTATCAGCATTTCATTATAGATTGTTCTGCTAAGGCAAAACCTCTTTTCAGTCTTCTATCAGATCGGTCACAGAAAAGAACTCAGAGGAAGTGTGGTCGGATGAGGAAGCCACTCAGTGTCGTGAAGCTTTCACCCGAGGATTGGACTAGTGAGTGTTGTACTGCTCTTGAGACTCTAAAGCAAGACCTACTGCACAGTGTAACTCTAGCACACCCGGATTTCGGTCATCCCTTTATTCTCTCTGTTGATGCTTCATTTGATGGCATAGGAGCTGTGTTATCTCAGGTGCCCCCTGGTGAGAAAATTGCACGTCCAGTTGCTTTTGCCAGCAAAACACTCTCCAAGTCTCAGATAAACTACCCAGCACATCGACTCGAATTCCTGGCTTTAAAGTGGGCCGTTTGTGAGAAGTTTAGCCACTGGCTAAAAGGGAGACATTTCACTGCATGGTCTGATAATAATCCTTTGACCTATATTCTAACCAAACCCAGACTGGATGCGTGTGAACAGCGATGGGTGGCGAAGCTCGCTGCATACGACTTTGACCTGAAGTATGTGCCAGGCACAAAGAACATTGTTGCAGATGCTTTGAGCAGAGAGCCCTTTGTCAAGTCTTGTGTCAGCCATCGTCTGTTGAAAGAACCATACGTTTCTCTCTTGGATGAGGTGAATGGTGTTGTTACTGGAACCGTGCAGGATGCCTTTCGTGTCACTAACAACTGTCAGAATGTGCAGTCTAGCAGTGATGACGAAACTGAGAACGAGATGCAGGATGACGTGAATGACTCATGTCCAGGATCCATTAATGCTGCTGAAGTTTCTGCTTTTCTGGGTGCTCACTGCGATGGTGGAGTTAGTCCGTTGCCCGTGTCAAGTCCAAAGTCACTCCAGCTCCCTGATGAAGATCCATCTGTTGCAATCCCGTTTTCCAGACTTGCAAATCTCCAAGAGCAGGACAACATAGTCAGTAGAGTCATCAACTATGTTCTGAGACATAAACGTCCTTCAAAGAGTGAGAAAGCAAAGGAGCCTATCCCTGTGAAAAATCTTTTGAAGCACTGGAAGAAGCTAAAGATCCGTAATCATGTGCTGTACAGAGTAAAGAAAGATCGACGGATAAATAAGAAACCCTTCCAATATGTTGTACCAGATTCTCTAAAGCGTGACGTTCTCTGTGGTGTTCATGACTCAGCTGGACATCAGGGTGGTGCAAGAACTCTCTCTCTAGCAGCTGAAAGGTTCTTTTGGCCAGGAATGAGTAAAGACATCAAGCTCTATGTGGAGAACTGCCAGAGGTGTGTTGTTGGAAAAACTCCTGAGCCAAATGCTCGTGCGCCCCTTGAACATATTCGCACCTTTGAGCCTATGGAGCTGGTATGTATAGACTTTTGGAGTGCTGAACAGACTTCAGGGAAGGTCGTTGATGTCCTAGTAGTGACGGATCATTTTTCTAAGATGGCACACGCCTTCCCCTGTCACAACCAGTCAGCTAAACAAGTTGCCCATCGCCTTTGGAATGACCTCTTCTGCATTTATGGATTTCCAAAGAGAATACATTCGGACCAGGGTGCAAATTTTGAAAGTAAAATCATTAAGAATTTGCTTGAGATGGCTGGTGTAAAAAAATCGCACACCACACCGTACCACCCTATGGGTAACGGTCAGGCAGAACGTTTCAATAGGACTTTGGGTAACATGATAAGAGCTCTCCCAGTGAAATCCAAGGCGAGGTGGCCACAGCTTCTGAGAACATTAACCTTCAGTTACAATTGTACTGTGCATGAGACAACCGGGTTCGCCCCTTTTTATCTTATGTTTGGGCGTATCCCGAGGCTGCCTATCGACATCATGTTTCAGCATGTCCTTTGCGATGAGAAGGTGGTCAGCCACCATGAGTTTGTCACTGCACTGAGAAGAGATCTGAGCGCAGCTGGAGAAATTGCCCGGAAACACAGTCTCAAAGAGCAGAACCGTCATGCCATTCTTTACAATCGGAAGGTCAGAGGTTTACCCTTAGCAGTGGGAGATAGAGTTTTGCTGGCTAATCGTGGAGAGAAAGGCAAAAGGAAAGTCGCGGACAAGTGGGACTCTGTTTTGTATGAGGTTCAATCAGTGAGACCAGAGATTAATGTGTACGGGATTAAGGATGTTCAGACTGGCAAAGAAAAAGTAGTGCACAGAAATCTGTTGCTGCCAGTTAATTTCTTATCCTTGGATGATGGTGAAGAAGAATCAGTTCGATCAGATTCCACTGGTGCTACCCGTGGCAGTTCTCTTGACTCTGCTCTGATGAATGATCCTGATCCTGTTTCAAAGACATCAGAATGGTTATTGCAGATGGATGGAACACGTGCTAGTGACGACATGCAGGATGCCAGTTGTGGTGAAGTTTCAGACATTCCTGATGAGATGACTCCTGAGTGCCCTGGCACTGATCAGTACAGTCCAGAACCTGAGCATGTTCCTCAACCTGCTGAGAGTACAGAGAGTTTACATGCAACCAAGCCAAATGAGTACCCCAGTTGTTTGCCAGAACCTGATAACAGACTTGCCCCTGTCATTTGCAAACAACCCACAAGCACACAAGGCCACATCACTACTCGATTAGGGAGATCAGTTAAGCCCCCTAACAGACTTATTTGTGAAATTGATGGTCAGAAAATTGTGGAAAGGGATTCACGTAGTGATGCACAAGTTATTTTTCAAGGAACTAACTTTGTTGTTGAGTTGATAAGGAACATTTTTGTTTAAAGTGATGATTGAATGATGATTCTAATCTAAGAGTGAACTGTTTAGAGAATGACTTTGAAGTGAGTTTTTCTTGACTTTGAGAAGTTTGTTGTTTCCATCAAAAGATATTTGAAGAGCAGAGATACATTTGTAATCACTAGGAGCGTGTAGACTGCACCTCCTATAGTCTGTGTTAAGTGTGGAACCTGGTACCATTCCATTCTTACACACTTCCTGGGGAAGAGATAAATTCTGACATACTGTATTGTAAAGCTCTTTTACTCACACCTGTTTTTTTGTGCAATCTCTACTGTATGTTTAGTTTGTTACATATGCTGGTTCTAGCCCAATTTAGCAGAATTTAGGGGGGTGTATGTAACGGAGTTTAAATTAATGTTTATAAATTCATGCTTTATATGGGCAAACTCGACATTGGCTGTTGCGTCACTTGCATTTGTGTGCGTGACATTGTGGGCGGAGTTACGTCACCAGCAGAGTTTCACATCTCTCCTGCTGGTAAGTCGCATCAAAAAGTGCTGCGTCATTAAAAACAGAGTTTATGTTTTATATTGCAAGTATGGACTTTAATACTGCACACAAGTTTACTTCATGTATCTGTCAGTCCCTAGCTCTGTCAGTTGAGTCAAATGTGTTATTTGCGATGGTGAAATGTGATGACTGCTTGTGAACTCCCGATTCTCTGTTGATTCCATTTAAGATCTGAGCAACATTGATGCGTGAATGCACTGCCCACTAACCAGTTTTTGGTTGTTTGTCTCAGGTATGTTTTTATATTCGAATTTGTCATGTTCTGTGTATAAATGTATTAGCTGAATTGTTAGCATTATCACACGTGCTGTGTGCTCACACGTGCTGTGTGCTCGCACGTGCTGAACTGAGTAACGACGCCATTTTAGGTGGCTGTTCTTTTCTTTCTGTATTCCATTTTATACCAAAAATATGAAAATGATGGTTTCTCAAAGTTATTATCTTTCTGCAATTGTAAATTGATGAGAAATGAGAACAGAGACAGTGAGTTGTACTTTATTTCTTTAATGTATGTCTTATTTTTAGTTTAATTCCACTATACGATCACTATGTAAAATGTTAAGAGCAGAGTTTCACATCTCTCCTGCTGATCTGAGCAACATTGATGCGTGAATGCACTGCCCACTAACCAGTTTTTGGTTGTTTGTCTCAGTTCTGTCTGTCTCAGGCCAGTAAAGTGAATTCATGAGTGACCATCCACCTGCTTCCAGTGTGATTCCATCCGCACAAACACACACAGTCACACATGGTTTGAACCCTCAGTGCAGTTTCCGCCCATGAGGGGGCGCTGTTGGGCTGGGGAATAAAGACAACACCAGATAAAGAGTCCACAGGTGTTCCCGACTTTAAACAAATACCCATTTAAATGCTTAGGGTGTTTGTGTTGTACATGTATTTGTGAATGTACAGGGAGTTTTAGATTTAAAAACGGTGTCTCGTTAGGCAATGTTTTCTCAGTCGAATCACACAATTTCCTATTGATTCAGTAGAACACGTGAGCTCACTAGGGAATAGCAATATGAATATGAACACAATTAATGTCTAATAAACATTGGTGTAAAGCGAAATGTCATGTTCCCTTTATCCATGACCTAATGTAAAGTCAGAACTATTTACTCCTAATAACCAGTTAAAAATTCCTTTCCCACGAGCTAATTAAACCATAATAATTGTGTTAGTTACAGTGAGCTGTGTATAAAATGCATCTCTGACGATTTCTTCTGTAACTAAAGTGCTCATTATTTCGGTTTCCTGATTCTGGATTTCGTGGCGAGTGTAAGTTGCATTTCATTTTTCAGTTCAGGATATTTTCTGAGCGTATACCCTCTTTATAATTCAGTACATTAGCAATGTCCTATTGAAAAAGGGAATATATCACAAATACATGCTAGCTCTTTTAAACACCGATCAACTTCCACAATATGGCTATGACGTCTCAAGCATGATCGAGTTTCTCTGTGCAGATCACAGTGCACAGTGATTCTCAGGACACCATAGTGAGAGAAAAAATACTTTATTTGTTTTTCCAGGCCAAAGACTGTTTTTATAATGAGTAACATGGTGACAGAAGACATGCTTTAATCATTGCAATAAAGCCATATAAGAGCCATTGGTGACTGATGGCAGCACAACTGAATCAGAAAACACACTGCAGATCCACCAGACGGCATAGGAACTTTATAGACATTATAGACTTGGTCATAATATATTTGGTCGTGATGTCTGGGTGATTCATGGACACAGATTGAATTTTACTTCATGAAAATCACATCATTTCTCTGTAAGCTTTGTGTGGATCTGTGTATACAATGAATGTGACATTTAAAAATTGTTTTTAGGTGTGTCGTTGTGCTTTTCATATGTATTTGTTTGAGCACTGACGTTGACGGGTTAACCCCTTAGGTACCGAACAAGAAGTCATTATGATATATTGTTAATTAAAAAACAACAATAAAATAGTACAATAAAAAAAACTCGCGTATACTATAATCAAACTAATAAGGTGACATAAAATACCCATATTATAACAAATAAATCAAATATATTTGGAAATCGCCCTTTAAAACGAAGGCTCGATCGGTTTGTGGTAGATATTACATAGCCTACTAATACAACAATGAGCGACTTTGTTATTAAAAAAATAACTAAAAAAATAAAAATGTATTTCAGCATCATCGGTACCCACCCTCAGCCGATTGGCATTACAGTATTTGCAATCACAATCCCGTGTCAAAACGGAGCGTATACTGTCTAAAAGAAAAGTTGTGACTGCTGACTGAACATTGGTTTCTCCCGCTCGCCGCTTCACCAAACAGATTTAACTCCGCACAGCTAAATAAACGGGCTGGTGGCAGACTAATATTTAATATTTCTATAAATAAGCCCAATAGGACCTGCCCTGTACAGTTTAAGAATCGGTAGCCATAGTAGAGGACTATTATTTTGTTTTGTTTGTAGGACTATTATTTTGCACCACCAGAAACTGAAGCTTCCCCGGGCGCCGCCATTGTAGCAGACCATCACCTGCTGTTAGCATCCCATTGACTCCCATTGACTTTGGCGTCAGCCGAATGCGCTAGAATGCGTGTAAAGGAGACAACTGTCTATTTCTGCAGATATATTCATCTTGTTATGAATATGCAATTATTCTATTATAATTATGCCTTTTTTGTGTATGAAGTACTTATGTGTTATAGTTAACCACAATTGTAACTTTATATAATGAAAGTGTTTTTATAAAGCAAGACACCCGAGGTTGTTGTTAAACGATTTGTTAAGAAAGTGTTATATAATGAAGGACACTTGTAATAATTTATTGAGAAAGTGGTTTATGGAGAATACACTGCAATTGTTGTTGTAAAATCATTTATTGAGACAATGGTTTGTAGAGGAAAATACTACAGTTGTTGCTGGAAGGAGGACGGACGGACAGACGAAAGGCATGAACAAGTCCTAGGGAGTTTCCAGGAGGATTTCTGAAGATGTCAGAGAGTTTGATGGACTGGAGAGAGAATGTCCAGCAGACGCTGATTCACCAATGGCCTCTTCGGTGTTAGATGCCTTGCCATTGCGCCTCATGCAGTTAAAGCTGGTAACCTATTTGGTTTTGATTTACTTTTATTTGGGTTTTTTATGTAACCTAGTTAACCTGTATTTAATAAAAAATATATATAATTGAAATGAAGAAGCTCGCCTGCCATAAGTCTCTGTTTTACAAAAGCTTTAGCTGAACTGACCATGGAGAAGTCTTCTGTGATCTAAATATTGTAAGTATGGAAATTCAAATACTTATTATTTAGGACAGATTTGACTTACATTACCTAACCTGAGAATAATTAAAATAAGGTAATGGTGTTTAAAATGACGCACCATAAAGAAAATATAAAGAGGCATTAAACTCCAACAATCTTTTGAAAACAGTGTAACGACTGAGACAAATCAGACACAATTATTTGGTATATGTAGAAAATAATATTTAAACTTCACCCCCGAACAAGGCATGAAGGTCCTACCATGATCAGTTAAGCTGGTTTTATGGGGCAAAGGAATGTGGCCACATGCGCAAAAGAGAGACAATGTGAAGACAGAAACAATCTTTAATACAGACTTTGCTGCATTAACCATAGACTAACTGATCTATAAATGAACATGCATCCAAGAAACTGTGTGAATGATTTACTGTCTTGTGTACTATTATGTATATACTATGGTATGTATTTTATTATACAACCAACTAACGGTCAATGTAACCTCACCTGTATCATGCCTCCTTCCTAATTAGTCCTCGTTTAATAACACTTTGATGTACATCACCTTCTCTTAGAATGCAGTGTGGATTTGTTATATCTATCTGAGCATTAATGAACAGAAAAATGGCAAGGCAGAGGTCTAACCAAACATAGGACAAAGACAAATCTTGCCCACAGAGGAAACTCTCACCAGAAAGTCCATCCTTCTCATTGGTAAAGCAAACCCAGAGAGGTGGGACCTTTTCAGGCTTTATTAGAGTCAGTTGGTTGGACAAATCGGACATCTGGGCGGCCAGAGACTCCACTGCATGCCGAGCCGCGTTCCTCCTTAGGCTTGCCCAGCATAGCTCATTGAAGCTCCAAGACCACACAGACCAACCTCTCCCACAATGTGTTGGGGGATGATGTCCAATTTGGAACGGTATTAATCGTGACAACCTTTACAACAACCAAAATCTTTCTTTCCTCCTTCTCTCCACTAACCAAGGAAGAAGTATCTAAACTTCTCCTCTCCAGTCATCCTACCACCAGCCCTCTAGACCCCATCCCCTCACACCTTCTACAAGCCATCTCTCCCACACTTCTACCAGCTCTCACACACATTATCAACTCATCCCTCCACACTGGCATTTTCCCTGCAGCATTTAAGCAGGCTCGGGTAACTCCACTGCTTAAAAAAACAACATTAAACACATCACTTTTAGAGAATTAGAGACCTGTCTCTCTCCTACCACTCATTGCGAAAACACTTGAACTAGTTGCTTTCAACCAAGTGTCATCTTTTTTGTCTCAGACAAACCAGCTAGATGTAAGCCAATCTGGCTTCAAGAAAGGGCATTCAACCGAGACTGCACTACTGTCGGTCACAGAATCCCTACGGATTGCAAAAGCTGCTTCCAAATTATCAGTTCTCATTCTCCTGGATCTGTCCGCTGCCTTCAACACTGTTGTGGTCGGGGATGAAGGCCCACCTGAGAGCGGCACCTCCCTCGCTTCATTTACCCCTCCAACTCGACGTCAGTGCCGAAAGGGTCACAATAAGAAGTCTGTGTCTAGAGATGCAGCGGGTGAGCTGACTATGTTAATGAGACACATAACTATCTAAAAATATTATGCTGAATAGTAAAGTTGTTGTACTTCTCTGTACCTCTCAAAATCACATGAGAGAGCAATGACAAGGGTCATTGTCCACAAATACAAAGGAACTATTATATCATGCTTCCACAGGAAAAGCAGGACTACACTTGCTGGGACCAGCAAGTCACACTCGTGATATTGAAATAACAGTCATGTGTTTTACATTTGTACTGTATGTATGTGTGTGCCTTCTGTTAACTATGCTGACGACGGCTGGATTTACACGATAAAAGAGGAGACCTGGACAGGACTCCTTTGCTCTTCCTTGCAATCTCCAGTCCGGTACACCAGCAGTTATCGGATGCAAGAAGCTTTAAGCCTAGCTAGTATTACTCTGTTAGAATTTGTACTCCTTTTGGAATCTGTAACAAGTATTCTTTTTCATTTTGATTCTTTTAATAAATATTGTTAAACATTTATTATAATCATCTTGACTGGACCTTGGATTCTTGAGTACGTGTCACATTCTTCTTTCCGGATCAGGAAGATCCCGACTGAAGGAAACGACCAGAGGGTGAGCATTCTTTTGATATAAGAATAATCACTGTGAGATTTGATTGATTAAAAAGCCTAGCCAAAGAGGCAGCTTACGACAGGGTTATTGTTGTATAGCGAACACGGTTGAAGAGTACCTAAAAAAGTAGACTTATACTATAAAGGGGAAATCTATTATATTTATAATTTATTATCTTTGTAATAGAATACGAATTTATAGAGACTGATCGCTTAACTCTTAAAGGCACGACTAAAGGATAGGCTCTTTAGTTACCGCGGGATTATCCATATGTCCTGGGTAGGATGTAGGATAATTTGGAACGGTATTAATCGTGACAACCTTTACATGGGGGCTCGTCCGTACCTTGCAATTAGACTTTCGAGATATCTAAACTGCCTTACAAGTAAATATCTTTCCTTGTGGCCAGAGGAGATTTATTTGTTGTTTACAGGCTGGTAAATTGTGATTTGAATCACATGGAAAATTTACCTTTATAACTAATCTGGTTTTACCGATCTGTAGTGATAATTACTACGAGAAATCGTGTTAATTATTCATATACAGTGAGGATAAGCCTATTCCCTAATTTGGGATAGTTTATGGTGCTCGTCAGTTTTGATTGTGAGACCCGGAGAAAAAACAAATGATTTTTGATCAATCAAATTGGATGACCCGAAATAATTCGCAAAATTAAATAGAGGACGCTCTATTAATAAGAAAAGCGAACCGCGCGGCAGAACCTAAGAGTATCTGTAAAATCTAAAAACAATCCCTTAGAGTAGGGAGGCAGTTTTCCTAGTCTGCATTTCCAACTAAAATGACCCAAATGACTCAAATGGCTCAAATACCACTAGATTTAAATGTATGTCAAGCTCCTCAGGAAGAAACCATTTACAAAATCACTATAACAAAACGTGATAATTTTCAAAAGCAGAAAAATGCTAAAGAAAAAGATGAAGGATGGTATATAGGAGATTACGAAATAAATAATGGACAGGAATTCATCTGCACTTCAGCAGCAGATGTAAGGGCTATTGTAGGACGAATTAATGACAATAGAGTGAAAGGGGACAAAATTAAAGTGCATTTTGATCCAGGAATGGAAGTAACATACAAACCAACCACCGATTCTAGTGTAGAAGTTTACTATGGTAAAACGAGAGTGATGTATGATGGTACAGCGATGCCTCAAAGACAGCGCAGGGATTCACATAATGCAGAAATTTATTTTTCTGATATGGAAAAACCTGGCCCTAGCACTCAGAGAAAATTAGATTTTCGAGAATCAAATCCTGGACTCCAGTACATACCACTGGCAAATGAATTAATTAATACTGTGAATAGTATGAATAAGTCAGTCCACAGTAAAAATAGACGTGAGGATACAGTCACCGAAGGTGAAGACACTGAATGGGACGAAAGTGAAGCATTAAAGTGGGACGATCCCATCCCGCGAAGAAAAAGTGTTAATTACAGAAAGTCGAGACCATTATCTCAAGAAAGAAAGAGTAGTAGCCATGCTAGGGAACATATAGATCTGGCAGGGAGAAAAACTCTAACAAAACCAGGACATAGCCTAGCAGGGAAAATCAGAAGGGAGGTACCCGAGTACATGCAGATAATTTTTCTGGCAGCTACGGGGCCAACAGCTGATGAGATTTTGGACATGGTTAACACTAGCACAAAGGCTAAGCACGATATGATTGCAGAGCAGAAAGACTCATGTCAAAAGGCTCTATCACTGTTGCTGCGTTTGACGCTGTCAGAAAATAGAGGTAGAATTGAAAGGGACCCTGTTATGGGTGACATATTTGAACTCAGAAAGGAAGTATTAGAACAATCAAATATCCCTATATATAACAGGAGACCTTTGTCAAAACCTTCGCCAGATAATGAAATAGGTAATGAAGATGGCCTGTACTCAGAGGAAGAAATTGAAGAGCACAGGCAGAGAGGAGGATTAGGCATAAGCTTATCTGAAGTAGCAGCCTCCTCCAAAAAGACAAGGAAACTGAAAGTAAACAGTCCCCAGATCAGGGGGGCCTATAGGGAACAATATGACCTTTGTGAAGAATCTGAATCGAGTGAGTTCTCTTCTTCGGAGGAAGAAGTTGATCTTAGGCCTAATAGAATGACTAGGACGAGACCTAAACATTCTATTACAGCCACAGAAATATCAATGTTTAATGGGATGAAACTAGATTTAAGAGACAACATGAAAAGCTGCCAAAAAATAGTGGAGCTAGGAAAAAGGCTTAATATCCATGATGAAGATATAGAGCTAATGATTAACCAACTAGTAGGGTTAAATTTAAAAATTGATGATATTTCCCTTCACCAGAAAAACATCTCTGGTGTAACTGCAAAAGAAAAGTTTGACAAAGGACTAAGAGAAATAAAGAGCACAGGGGTACTGATATTCTGCAAAAATAGAGCCCATAAGGGCAGAGAACCAATACAAACTGTAAAAGAATTACTAAAATTCGAAAAAGACCTCCCAGGTCTGACTCCGTTAAAAACTTGGGGTAAAGAAACTGACTGGGATGAGTTACAGACTTTTGCAGTGAGGTACGATAGACGGTCTAAGCAGGAGGCAGAGAAAAATAGAAATCCAGATCCTAATAACCTAGCAAATGGCAGGCTGCAAAGTCATAGACGTTCAGAAAGGCTCAGAGAGAGGCAGGGCCGTGTTGTTCAACAAGTGCCCAGATATTTTGAGAAGCCCAAAGGCCCAAGAGAACAAAGAGACCATGTCAGAACAGCTGGTTTTCAGAGAAGGGGCAGATCTCAGAGCCGAGGAAGGCAAAGGAAGCCTAACTCACAACAAAGGCCACCATTCATAAAAAATGGTAATAAACAGACTAGCTCAGCATATGTTTCTAAAGATGACTGGGACAAAATGACTCCAGAACAACAAAGCAGAGTAAGGGAGCAAAGAGCAAAACAAAGATCACCTGGAAATAGCTCGTACAATAATGAACAAATTAAGACTAGATATGTGAGAACTAATGAATTTGTGCGGAAACAAAAATAGGAAACCCCTACAGGAAAAGCGACCATCCAATCTGACCTAGTTAAAGAAATTGAAGGATTCTTTTATATAGACTACAATGAAAGGACTTTTATTCTTGGTACAGGTGCTCAAATCAGTTGTCTTAATGATTTACCTAAAGATGCCATACTACAAAAAGGTATGATGAGAGTGTACAGTTTTAATAAAACCCAAGGTCCAATTGATAGTAACTGGTATATGTGGAAAGACATAGCCATTATTCCTAATCAGTCAGAAAACTTACTGACATTACAAGATGCAACTACCATTGTGGGAAAAAGTAACAATGATGTGGTGGTCAGATGGATGAAAATGGTCGACCTAAAGGGAGAAATAGACAGAATGGTACAAGAAACCATACTGGACAAAAACAAAGTAAGAGAAATTCTAGAAAAACATAAAGGAGGTGCAGCAAAATTTAAAAATGATGTAGGCCTCTTAGGAAAGGAATACGAGTATGAAATAAAAGGAGGTGTGCATAAACCACAAAGGCAATACCCAATTAATAAAAAAGCTTTACCAGAAATTGAAGAAACTATTAAAGAATTAGAACAATTGGGGGTAATAAAAGAAATAGAAAATCCGATCACTAATTCACCGCTACAAGCAATTCCCAAACCTGATTCTAGTTATCGCCTCGTTAACAATTTCAAATCATTGAATAAAATTTCTGAACCAGATACTAGATACTTAATTAATGCAAGAGATGTAACCAATGGTTTGCCTAAAGGCAGAATATTGACTAAGATAGACTTAGCAAATGGTTTCTGGACAGTTCCATTGACAGAAAATAGTATGGCTAAAACTGCTTTTACCTTCCAAACAAAAAGTTTCTGTTACACACGATTGCCACAAGGGTATATGAATAGCCCGAACGCATTTCAGTCAATCATGGTCACGCTAATGAAAGGCTTACCTGTGACTGTTTACATTGATGACTTACTTATCATCAATGATGATCCTGAAGAGCACCTAAAAATCTTAGATGAGGTGTTAACTAGACTAATAAAAGTGGGTTTTAAACCCAGTTACAAGAAAATTGAGATAGGAAAAGAGGAAGTTGATTTTTTAGGCTTTGCTACAACAGGAATAGATCGAGGACTCTCGAAAACTACCAGGGAGAAATTGGAAGATTTGAGACAGAATAGCCCAAAAAGCTTAAAAGGTTTGCAAAGTTTCATGGGACACATGAATTTTATCAGGGATCTGATACCAGGATATGCAAAATTGGCTAAACCTCTATATGGAGCTACAAAAGGAAATGAATTGAACTGGAACGATGAATTAGAAAATATTAGGTTGAAATTAATTGACTTAGCATTGACATCAGGTAAAATAGCAAGAAGAGAATCAGATCAGAAATTGGTAATAAGTGTTGAAAATACTAAAGATGAAATGGAGCTGGTATTGTATAATGAGAAGGATAGAAAAAATCCAATACAGTTCATGTCATACCCAAAACCTGCTAATCAGCTAAAACAGGAACCAAAATCAGCAGCCGACATATTAGCCAGTATTGCTAAATGCTTGATACCAATAAAAACATTAGCCCTAGATCAACAGGTAATTGTAGAATCAAAAGGTGAAGGCATAGCTCAACTAGCAAGAGAAGCTAAAAATCTAGTGAGTGAAGCACCTAAAATTCATCAGTTCACCTGGGCTAAGTGGACTAAGGTGCTACAAGATACACAGATAATTTTTGGACAGAGCAAAATCAATAAAAAAGACAAAATAACTAAAATTCCTAAAGGAACAGGTGTTTGTTATTTTACAGATGGCTCTAAGGAAAATGAGGAAACTTGGTGGGGTTTCATTAGGAAAGAACAAGGAAAAATTGTTTTCAAACGAAAAGGACAGTTGTTAAGTGAAGACTCGGCGCAACTGGCAGAAGTAACAGCAGTTGTAGAAGCGCTAAGGCATATGAAGGCCACAAATGCGATATCTGCGATTCTAGTTACAGATAGTGACTATGTATACAAAGCACTAATAGAACATGTTGCAACATGGAAACTTAATGGCTTCTGTACCGCAAAGGGAAAGCCGTTAAAACAGGACATTTTGTGGAAAGAAATAGCTGAACTGTTAGAGGATGTTAAACCAAAGGTATTACATCAAAGTAGCCATACGGTTCAAAAAACGTCAGCTGCCAAGGGCAACGCTGAGGTAGACAAATATATTAGAGAAAAGGTAGTTCGAGAAATAAAAATAATTAATGCTATCACTAAAACGAGTGAGAAGAATATTGTTGAAAAATTGCACATAGATTTGATGCATCCTAGTCTAAGTTATATGGCAAAGTATTGTAAGGCCACAGGGCTTAACATACAAAATCTGAAAACAACCTACCTGAAAATCAGAAAAAACTGTCCTGAATGTAGAAAAGTAATGACAAGCAGATATAATGATTATGGAACAATAAAAACGGAAAAAGAAAATGAAGAGATATCTCTCGATTTTGGAGGACCGATTCGACCTCAAACAAAACAAAAGAACTGCTACTTTTTAGTAATAGTAGATAACTGTTCTAATTTTCTACAGATATATCCGTGCAAACAGGCTACTAGTTCAGTAGTAGTGCAAGCACTAAAAGATTGGATAAAATATCGTGGACCGCCAATGAGAGTTAGGGGTGACAATGCATCAAACCTAACAGGACGAGAAGTCGAGGAATATTGCGAAAAAGTCGGGGTAAAATTAATTAAAAGTGTAAAATACCAACCCGCGAGCAATGGATGTGCTGAAAATGCCGTTAAAAAGTGTAAAGAGTTTTTTGTCAAGAACGAAAAATTGGGACAATGGGATAAGTTACTTAACGAATGCACGCATTTTCTAAATTACAGAATCAAACCAAGTGAACTCAAACTTGAGGATCAGCCTGACCGAGAAACTTTTAACGCCAATCCATTTAAGGTAGGCGACCAAGTAATAATATTACACAAGGTCAGAGGTAAACGATTTAAGCATAAAACTGGAACTGTGGATACGGTAACAAAAATCACTTCTAACACTACTGTGCAATTAGAAAATAACGGAATTTGGTCTTTAAGAGACATAATAAAAGCATAATGAAGCGGGTGGTATTTGAGTCAATTATTGAATCTAAAACAGGATGGGTCAGATGTCAGAATGAAGCATATGGACTGCTTAGAGTGAAGAAGTGGCATGAGAACTGCCCTGATGGTACCAATAGCAGATTGATACCCTTCACAAGTTGTTGTATTTGCAAAACATGTGACGTGGCAGAATTACTTTGGGAAGGTCCGAATGAATCAAGACCGACCAAAGTAAGCCTGAAAAATGCTCCCAGGATGGGAGACCTTAGCCTTTTTTCCTGGTACAATCCAGAAGGGAAAATAGGACACTGTGCACTTGGTGAAGTCACAGTGTGCGGAAATTGCAGACTAGGTAAACAAAAATGGGTCATACAGAAGATACAACGGGGAGAGACCAGTTGTGTCTGCCGAACCTGTAAATTATGTGAAGAAAAACTTATTTTACTAGGCTCGAAATGTTCCTGTAAGTTTAGAGAATCTAAACTGGAACTGTGTAACAGTTGTAATAGGCTAGAAGAGCGGAAATGGGTCCAGACTGTCAGTCAGAAAGAAGTCTGGTTAACCCGAAAATCGAAATTAGCCATGGGATGCGTTTCCCAAGGTAAAATCATGACCTCGTGGGTTAACAATCCGATCCAATTAATGGAAGAAGACGAGCAAGCATGGCTATATCGATATTGTGAGTTGTCAGGGATAGGTAATCCCTCCTATACGGACCAACTGGAGAAAGGATCCGTATTAGGCCAGATTCTGGGAGAAATCACTTGCTTAGATGCGTGGGAAAGAGTTGTCTCACATAATCTTAGTGAACCTAAGCAGACCATCTTTGTAAAAAGAGAGGGACAGTATGAATGCAGCACAGCCGAACAACTAATTATTAATGAGATAAAAAATATGAACTTCCTAATTGTACAACATAACTGGGAAACGAGAGCATGGGAATTAGGAGTTAGAGAAACTGACATAACTAGGATGTCCAGAAGTCAAATTATTATGACTGGGGAAGCATTTATTAAAATTAAATATGAGGAAAACAGTGCATCTATGATTAGAAACCTGGTGGTGGATCTCTGTTGTACCAGGGGTTACATGGGCATAGGATTTGCCATACAGGGTTTTAACATTGACTGGAAATCGGTAGTTAAACCTTTTAAAGAACGAGTTCGGGACTGGCTGCTCAAAAAACATTCCTAGGGTCAGACAGGCGAATCTTTGTTCTCTCATCCACAGCAAACATGCCTAGAGGGGGGAGAGGAAGGAGATTGAAAACCATGTACAGAAGACTCCAGGAGGAAAGGAGAAGGAGCTGTCAGGAAGTCATGGCGGGGATAAGTATGGCTTTCATCTTCCTTATAGTCATCTTGGCTGGGTTCGGAACTAAGGAATCGGAAGACATCTATACTGTCTACCCTTGTATTAAAATGGAAAAGATAACTAAATTACACTGCTATAATCAGACAATAATGGTTAAGGGCTCGCCTCTGATTTTAGCAGGAACAGTATACAATCCCGAGAATAATGCTAATACAATAAAAAATTGGATAACAGACATAGATCCAGAGTACTGGAATTGCACTAGTGAAGGTAGTTTCTTAGACTCAACCACGGACTATGGTCCCACAACCGAGCAAGGAAAAACCATAATGAAATGGAATAAACTGTTAGTACTGAATCAAACACATGTGCTGCTAAAAGGGCAGGAGATAAACATTAGTGCGGCTAGAAACATTAGTGTGAGGAACTTTTACCTATTTTGGTGGACTTATTCGTATGGAAAAACAATTTCAACATTAGAATGGGATTGTGAGACAGGTAAAGCAAACATAAAAAGACTAAAGATATTAGGCGAAGATAACCAAGGTAAATTGGAAATTATAGATGACATGGAGTCACCAAAGTCAAGTCCACTGACATTTGCAGCGCAACGGGCAAAACCAAAACCAGTAGATCGTTGGATTCGTATGAGTGAATTTAA
This sequence comes from Rhinichthys osculus, assembly GCA_029959095.1. Taxonomy (NCBI): domain Eukaryota; kingdom Metazoa; phylum Chordata; class Actinopteri; order Cypriniformes; family Leuciscidae; genus Rhinichthys; species Rhinichthys osculus. The sequence continues at coordinate 67,220,823 of JARWKJ010000002.1, read as the reverse complement.
GGATAAAATTATAATTCATTCAATCCATGAAAAGAAACCTATAATTCCTGCAGAGAACACAGAGTGGATAAACTGCTATAATAAACCTATGGCCACACCTATGTGTAATAAAGTTCCAGGCTGTCACTGGATAGGAAAAATGGTTTGGCCTAGTAACAAAGACAGATCAACTATTGATCACAGGAAGCAGTGTGCTCACAAATTAAACAAGAATAAGAAAGTTTGGTATTGTGTCATAAAAGCTGAAGCTCCATGGAATCAAACCCTTATGGAAAAATATGAAAAAGACACTATTACTATATGGCATAAATGGATAATAAAGAATTATAATTTCACAGAAGGAACAGGTAGTGAGACAAATAGGACTACGTGGACCGTGAAAGCCACATTAGAGGGAAAGAAAAGAGCGAATGGTAATTATAAACATCCATACACTTTGGAATATTTTCCAAATGCAGGGATCCCAGAAAAATTTATAAATATCTCTGGAATAGCAAAATACCTAACAACGAAGGTAATAGATCAACAATACAGGAGTGCATTGTTGCTATATATGATGCAAGGGGGTGAAGCTCTAAAACATTATGCTATTACCAAAAGACCTAATGGTTACGTAAGATACCACGGAAGGCATCAAGATATAAAGGATGTACGTACCGGAAGAAAAGAAGGTAATCTTATATGGCCAGTACACATGAAATATCTAGGTTCACACAAAATTTTAAACTCGTATAAATCCCAGATGATAGGGCAGTGGGAAAGTGGTTATTATTTAAAAATAGCTGATCCAGATAGTTACTCATGGGGAACTCAGAGTAAAATATATATCAGGCCCACTCAAGGAAATTTCAGCAAAAAATGGAATTTCACTGACTGGTATGGAGGACCATGTACCCGACGGGACAATATAGAGATTGTAAAATCTTTGAAAGGAAAAAGGATAGCATATAACATGAAGTGTGTTAAAGAATTCGATTTAGGAACTGAAGTATTGATGGTAGGTGAAAGGCAGGACAATAAGAAAATTGAATTCTGGAGTGATCGCATAGAAACACAATATCTATGCACAGGGGAGCTGTTTAACAATTGGCGGCATGCAACTTTTAGTGCACCCATATTTCAGTCCTATGCAGCTGTAACTACAAAGGGTAGCATTGATAGGAATTACATGTCATGTAACTATGAAGCCATGGAAGGCGCCCTATGGGCAAAAGAGAACCTAAAGATAACTCCAGTAATTTTGAAGCAAATGGTAGGAGAAACTCAGATAAGAAAAATATGTGCTATTATTCCTTATATTAGTTATTTAAATGATTGGAAAGAACTATTACACCCAGTTGATGATTTCTTGGAGGGTGAGAGTATTGGAAGTCACTGGTTGCATCGAATTGATTATTGGTCAAAAACCAGAAGCCCATCAGAGGTAACTCTAATCAAGTTGATGGGGAAAATCGTGAAAACAGCATTCGAAGATATAGGTGGGAAAATTAAGGAAGTGGCCATAAGTGTATGGAATATAATGACAGACACATGGGAAATAATAAAAATTGTTCTCTACTGTGTTGTGGGAACAATAGTAATCATTGTGAAAGTGGGTATTCTAATCAAATTAGTAAACATATGCATACATTGTAGAAAACTAGGACAGCTAGTTAACATGGCAGAATATAGGAAGATCCCTCTGTCGGCTGACCTCTCAGAGTCAGAGAATGACAGTGAAGTAGAGGGGGAATGGCCTATATCTGACCTGGAAGATCATAAAAAGTTAAGAACTCGGAATCTCAGCTCATTCTTCTGTGGACCCAGCAGACTGACCTGATTTACCAACTAAAGAACTTTTCTTTGGAAAACCTGAACGATGGCATCAATGATCGAACCAAATTGGGAAAACAATTCCAATATGACCGAACCAACCTGTTCCAACCTGCCGGTAAATACATTTCAAATTATAATCTATAATGTAATTTTGAGCATTTTTTGGATAATAATGATAATGGGGTTACAAGGATTATGGCAAATTCCAATTGCAATTTTTAGTATAGCCTCATTCAATTTGCGGAAAAGGCTAACTCTGGCAGGCATATTAATTGGACAAGTTGTGAAAAGCCCTAGAATAAAATCCACTTTTGGAACTAGAGGCTTGATAGGACTGGAACTCCTCAATATAATACTCATGTCATGTAATATGGTACAGTATTATCTTGAGGTCCAATATGTAAAGTACATAGGATTCTCTTCTACCCTATTGGTGATTTTGTATCTTATGATAATTGCCACCAGGAGAGTAGAAGTTGAAGGTACAAAAATGGCTATCTATGAAATAACAGTAATAACAACTGCATTTATGACAATGATGATTGCAGAATACTATAATGATCTTGGAATGTTTGGTATAGCCATATTGATGGTTAGTAATGATTGGTTTTATGTGACAAAACGGATAAAAACTGTTAAAGAATGGTGTCTCAATATTGAGCTGACAGCACCCTTTATAACTTACAATTAGGATTCTACAACCACCATGGGACGGCAGAGGACAAGATACCTAGACCGCATCTCAGATACAAGTGGTGGAGCAAGAATTGTAGTCGAAGTTAATAAAAACTGTGCTATATGTGGAATAATTCATGGAGGGTTAAGAATAAGATGTTTTTTGATGAATCAATGGCAGAATCTATGTTCAAATTGTACTGTGATACAAAATGTAAAAATGGATGAGATTGGAGGAGTGACTATGTACCAACGTGGAAGGAAAATGCACATTAGTGGTCCATGGGTATCAAAGAGCTTTCTGAGGTGGTTTATAGAAATGAAATTCAGGGTCTGTAAAATGAGTGAAATTCAATCTATGCAGGCGGGTACTAATAATAGTTACACAGCCACATCTTATCACCTCGAAACGAGAATGTACCAAAAGAAAAGAAAAACTAGAGGCTTAAAAGCAATAATAGGTATTGTTTACAGGCATTGGATTTTGGATAACCCAAGCCAACCAATAGGTGCTAAAGACAAGTTCAACTATAGTTGTGTTTATGTCCCTACAGACCGTCCTTATATCAGAGGCCCCTGGGTTATGGACAATGGTACCGTTAACCTTCAAATTGGCCGAAGAAGGACAAATCTTCGCAGTCAACCAGTTGAATCTGGACAAACTGACGAAGGTCTGGCGGAAGAGACACGAGTTTCAGTGGCAACCAGTACACAGTCAATGGTACAGGCAGGAGGTGATCCAAAGTTTGAGGAGATGGTGTTTCCGATCGGGAATGAGCCATGGTGAAGTGAAATCATTAAAAGTTATGGTGTGTAAGCCTGATGGAATTAGCCACCGCCTGTATGAAATTGAATTTGACTGCATTACACCCAGTGTATATTGTACTGATTTTATGAGCACAATGGATAGATTCTGTATAAGAGATTTTTTAGGAAAATCAAAACCAAGACCTAGGAAACCTAGAGTTAAATTGAACAGATTCAGAGATGTTAAAGAAGCTCAGTCGATGCCGAGAGGGGGTGTTGTGGTCGGGGATGAAGGCCCACCTGAGAGCGGCACCTCCCTCGCTTCATTTACCCCTCCAACTCGACGTCAGCGCCGAAAGGGTCACAATAAGAAGTCTGTGTCTAGAGATGCAGCGGGTGAGCTGACTATGTTAATGAGACACATAACTATCTAAAAATATTATGCTGAATAGTAAAGTGTTATATGGGGGAAGGTGAACCCAGGCGCAGACAGCAGATGCAATGAACACAGGATTTATTGATACAAAAACAGGAAAATAAAGCCCACGATGGGGTAAAACAAGACAAGGCAGAGGATAACTAACCAACAGCAAACAAACAGGATCTTCACAGGACACGTAACTAAGACACGATACTCACAGGTAACATTAATCAAAGACTCAACACGAAGCTAGAGCAATCACAGGCAGGACTTCACAGAGCATAACACAGTAGGTTTAACAATGAACCGACACAAGACAGCACACACCAGGGGATTAAGAAGGGAACACTAACGACGAGGACAGGTGAAACTGACTAGACAATAATCACAAGACGAGGATAACAAGGGGGCGGGGTAACGTAACGAGACACCACAAGCACATGGCTAAACAATCGGCCATGCGCTTGTACACAAAACATGATTCTGTCATGATCCTGCCTCACGACTAGGGAAAATCAAGGACATTAAGGCAGAATCATGACAGAACCCCCACCTTAAGGAGCGGCTACCAGACGCTCCTCAAGGGGACATTAAACACGGGACATGACAGACTGTGACAAAGACAAAAACCAACAATACATGACAAAAACTAATAAAGGCAGACAAGAAAAAACAACGACAGGGTTGGGATGGAACAATAAAAACAACAAACATGGCAGAGGAGGTGGAGGAAAAACAGAGTCCTTGGGGGGAGGTCCAGGGTGGATGGGTGGACTAGGGGTCTTGGGTTGACAAGGTGATGATCTTGGGCGGGGAGTCCGGGGAGAACTGGACGAGCACACACGAGGAACAGTCCGAGGTGGGGTGGAGACAGGGGAAACAGTACGGGGACTAGTGGCGACAGGGACAAACGTGGAAACAGTCTGGAGGCTGGTGGAGACAGGGACAAATGGGGAAACAGTCCGGGGGCTGGTGGAGACAGGGACAAACGGGGAAACAATCCGGGGGCTGGTGGAGACAGGGGCGACCGGGAAGACAGACTGGGATACTGCTTCAGTGGTAGCAGCAACAGATTCAGACACGGAGGACACAGAGGATGAGGAAACGGGACTCCTGGCGGGGGACATGGCAGGTGACAGGGCAGGACTGGGTGCGGCGCTCACGGCGACCGGCTCGGGTGCAACGCTCACAGGGACAGACTTGGATGCGGAGGACAAGGCAGGACAGACAGGGGGTTCAAGAATAGCGACAAGACGGGACAGGTATTTCGACAGGGTCTTGGCCGCTATAATGACGGGTATCTCCTGACACGCCGAGACAGCTTCCAGAACCTCTTTAGCGGCTAGATCAGCCGCAACTCTCGCAGTGGAGGACTCTGGGGCATCGCTTGCTGAGGCGGGCTCTGGGACAGCGCTTGCTGAGGCGGGCTCTGGGACAGCGCTGACTGCAGCGGGCGCGTGCTCTAGGACAGGCAGGGGTGAAGGACGAGAAGCTCCCCTCCTCCTCTTCTTCTTCCTAGGTCGAGGAGCAGAGGACGTAGCCGGGCTTGTGACAGGTTGAGGAAGCACAGCAGGGACCGTTACCGGAAATGGTGAACTCACTGTAGGCAAGGAGGATTCGGGGCAGGAAGACTCTGATGCAGACTCCCACGACGGGTGCCTCCCACGCTTACCAAGAAGACCGACAGGCGGGGAAGGTGTCTCAGGAGTCGCGGCGAGACTGGGTTGGTCCTCAAGTGTCACAACACCTATCATAAGACCCTCCGGGATCACGGGCAGCTTGGCGGATGGTGAGGGCTCAGGCTCAGGTGGGCAGGCGATGGGCTCAGGAAATGCTGGACCTCGATCTCCTCCCCTACTATGAGCTCCACGGGTCCCAGTAAATCTTGCCAACCGAGTTCCCAGATAACGCTGGCTCAGCTTTCCATTCCTGGAATAGGACATCGCCTCCTGCCACCCACGTACAAGATCGTCCGGCATACTGTCTGCTGGGTTCTGTCTTGGTCGGTTCATTCTGTTATATGGGGGAAGGTGAACCCAGGCGCAGACAGCAGATGCAATGAACACAGGATTTATTGATACAAAAACAGGAAAATAAAGCCCACGATGGGGTAAAACAAGACAAGGCAGAGGATAACTAACCAACAGCAAACAAACAGGATCTTCACAGGACACGTAACTAAGACACGATACTCACAGGTAACATTAATCAAAGACTCAACACGAAGCTAGAGCAATCACAGGCAGGACTTCACAGAGCATAACACAGTAGGTTTAACAATGAACCGACACCAGACAGCACACACCAGGGGATTAAGAAGGGAACACTAACGACGAGGACAGGTGAAACTGACTAGACAATAATCACAAGACGAGGATAACAAGGGGGCGGGTAACGTAACGAGACACCACAAGCACATGGCTAAACAATCGGCCATGCGCTTGTACACAAAACATGATTCTGTCATGATCCTGCCTCACGACTAGGGAAAATCAAGGACATTAAGGCAGAATCATGACATAAAGTTGTTGTACTTCTCTGTACTTCTCAAAATCACATGAGAGAGCAATGACAAGGGTCATTGTCCACAAATACAAAGGAACTATTATATCATGCTTCCACAGGAAAAGCAGGACTACACTTGCTGGGACCAGCAAGTCACACTCGTGATATTGAAATAACAGTCATGTGTTTTACATTTGTACTGTATGTATGTGTGTGCCTTCTGTTAACTATGCTGACGACGGCTGGATTTACACGATAAAAGAGGAGACCTGGACAGGACTCCTTTGCTCTTCCTTGCAATCTCCAGTCCGGTACACCAGCAGTTATCGGATGCAAGAAGCTTTAAGCCTAGCTAGTATTACTCTGTTAGAATTTGTACTCCTTTTGGAATCTGTAACAAGTATTCTTTTTCATTTTGATTCTTTTAATAAATATTGTTAAACATTTATTATAATCATCTTGACTGGACCTTGGATTCTTGAGTACGTGTCACATTCTTCTTTCCGGATCAGGAAGATCCCGACTGAAGGAAACGACCAGAGGGTGAGCATTCTTTTGATATAAGAATAATCACTGTGAGATTTGATTGATTAAAAAGCCTAGCCAAAGAGGCAGCTTACGACAGGGTTATTGTTGTATAGCGAACACGGTTGAAGAGTACCTAAAAAAGTAGACTTATACTATAAAGGGGAAATCTATTATATTTATAATTTATTTTCTTTGTAATAGAATACGAATTTATAGAGACTGATCGCTTAACTCTTAAAGGCACGACTAAAGGATAGGCTCTTTAGTTACCGCGGGATTATCCATATGTCCTGGGTAGGATGTAGGATAATTTGGAACGGTATTAATCGTGACAACCTTTACAACACTGTGAATCATCAGATCCTTCTGTCCACCCTGTCATCACTGGAACTTCCCTCCACTGGGTTGAGTCCTATCTCACAGGTAGGTCCTTCAGGGTCACATGGAGAGGTGAGGTATCCAAAGCACATTAACTGACCACAGGCGTTCCTCAGGGCTCAGTTCTTGGACCGCTCCTCTTCTCCATCTACACCACATCACTGGGACCTATCATACAGGCACATGGTTTCTCTCATCATTGCTATGCTGATGACACCCAGCTCTACCTCTCATTTCAACCAGATGATCCCACAGTATCTACACGTATCTCAAGCTGTCTGGCGGACATCTCGGCATGGATGAAGGAACATCACCTGCAGCTCAACCTGGCAAAGACTGAGCTTCTCGTCCTCCCTGCCAATCCGTCTCTACAGCACGACTTCACTATCCAGCTAGATTCTTCCTCAATCACCCCATCAAGGTTTTCAGAAATCTTGGAGGAATCTTTGATGACCAGCTGACCTTCACAGACCACATTACAATGATCATGCAGGTTTGCACTGCACAACATCAGGAAGATCAGGCCTTACCTAACTGAGCATGCAACACAACTTCTCGTCCAGGCCTTGGTCATTACTAGGCTTGATTACTGCAATGCTCTTCTGGGTCCTGGAGGTGTTCTGACATGCTCTGACATTTGTGCTTATTTCTGATACTTGTGACATTTTCATGGCTAAAGTCTGATAAAACTGTATTCAGCACAAACTCTGCTACAGTAATATGTCAGCAGCATGTATGTAAAAGTTTTTAGTTTTGAGATAATGACGTTTATGCATGGTTTGTAAAAAAAACAAAAAACAAATGTCACTCAAATAAGGTCATAAAACCCATACTAATTATTCATTCACAAGACTTTTGAAAATTGTATCACGTGGCCTAGAACAGGCCTATTCAAATAGAAAATAAAATAAAAAATTAATAATTATAAAAAGTAAAAAAAAAAAAAAGTAAAAAAAATCTACGAATCTGCCGCGGCGCACAGACAAGAGTACAGGCAAAGATTCTAGAGCGGAGCAGGTAGTCTCCATGGTGACAAACACTCATTCTCGCTGATTCAATGTTCTCACGCTGCCTATGACACATGCATCATGGTGTTGTCCAAGCCAAACCGCAAAGTTGACAGAGAAAATCGTAAGTTTCAGAGTGAATGGACGGAGAAGTACTTATTTACTGTGCCAACTACGGCAAGCAAGCGAGGGACCGATAGACCTGTGTGTTTACTGTGCAACGAATCAGTGGCTGTGGCCAAAGAATATAATGTGAAGAGACATTTTACTACAAAACATTTGTCTTTTTCTTCGCAATACCAAGAGGGCTCAGTGCAGAGACAACGTAGAATAGACAGACTGGTAACTTCTTTTGAGCAAAGTCAGCGTGCAATTGGCGGGTTTTGTACCGAACAAGAGAGAGCTTTCATTGCCTCTCTACGAGTGGCGTTGATACTCACGAGAAAAAAAGAGGCCCTTCACTGAGTCAGAGACTATTAAAAGACTGCATGCTGGCGGTTGACGAAATGATTGTTGACCAAAAAATTAAAGACAACGTGTCCTCATCTATTAAAAAAGTACCACTGTCAGACACCTCAGCTCTTCGTCGAGTGGATCTACTAGCAAAGGATGTATTTGATAAACTACTGGAAAACATCAAAAAAACGGAGCTGATGTCCATTGCTATTGACGAATCGACAGATACAACTGATGTGGCCCAGATGTGCGTTTATGTGAGATTTTACGATGCAGTTTGCTTTCGTGAGGAGCTTCTGGGACTCATTCCACTGGAGGGACATACGACAGGTGAAGTGCAGTTTCAAAATGTTGTCGCGTTTTTCAGTGAGCATAAACTGGATTTACAAAAGGTTTGCTTACTAGTAACGGATGGAGCACCAGCTATGCTCGGAAGAGTGCAAGGACTAGCAGCCAGACTGTCAGCTGTGGCACCTCATGCAGTTTTTACACTGCATTATTACGAGTCTGTCTTGTGCGCAAAGCTCAGCGGTGAATTAAAAAACACTATGGACAAGGTCACAAGCATTGTCAACTTCATCCGCTCAACTTCAAGCCTTCAGCATCGTCTGTTGCTTGATGAGACTTCTGCTGAGCACGCTGACTTACTGGTTCATTGCGATGTCAGGTGGCTCAGTAAAGGAAAAGTTTTGGATCGTTTTTGTGATCTCCGCAGTGAGATTATTTATTTTCTTTCGCACATGTAAACACAAACGAGCGGCTCATTTCTTGGAGCACATGCTTGATGAACAGTTCATGACACAAGTTCATTTGCTCTGTGACATTTTTGGACACTTAAACTCACTAAATTCAAAGTTACAGGGGCGAGAGAAATGTATTGCGGATTTGGTTGAGAGATTGTGTGCTTTCAAAACAAAGCTTAATGTATTTGTCTGACCTAACCACAAACAATTTGATGCACTTTATACACCTTCGTACATTTTTGAGCAGTACGCCAGGGGCACAAGTCATGCCAACTATGATTGAATTCATGACAAAGCTGACTGAAAACTTCAGTGACAGATTTCAGGGCTTTAGTCTTCCAATGGAGGTTATGCAGTTTACTCGCGATCCATTCTCAATAAACCATGACTCAAACTTCATAGCAAAAGTTAAAGAGCTCATACCTAACATTGATGAGAGTGCTCTTCAGCTAGAAATGATTGATATCCAGTCTTCACTGGCTTTGAAACTGCACTTGCAATCTGAAGGTCCAATCAACTTTTGGTGTAACCATATTAGCCAGGCTAAATACCCCACAATTAAGAACGTCTGTGCTGATACTGACAATGTTTGGATCCACCTACACATGCGAGTCTAGCTTCTCATATGAATGCAATCAAAATAAAGGCACGTTGCTGCCTAAACAATGAGAAGTTATCCCAGTGCCTGAGAATTGCACTTACCACATGAGCCAGATTATGTTAAAATGGCAAAAGCAAATCGTTGTCACTTCTCCCACTGAGTCACATACTGATAAATAAAGTAAACTAAATGAGGAAAAAAATATTCTTGTTATTAGTTAGTTTTCATCAAGAGTATGTTTACAGCACATATGTAGCAGATTTGTACTTACTGTACACTTGAAAGTTTTTTAAATGTGCACTCACTGTTTTGAAAAATATACATCAGGGATTTTTGAATGTTGTAATTTCCCCAAATAAGATTTGATACTTGAAACTGCAGTTGCAGTTTTGCACTTATGACAGCTTTATTGATTAATTTATATATATATATATATATATATATATTAGTGCTGGGCAAGTTAACGCGTTATTATCGCGTTAACGCATTTATTAATTAATGCCGACAATTTTTTTATCGCGCGTTAACGCAGAGTTTTTTTTTTTTTTTTTTTGAAAGTCCGTTGCTCACTGCCTCTGAATACACATAGGGCTACAGTCAAACCATGATCACAGGAGGGGTGGGATGTTGGTCAGCCAGCAAATAACCCACCCAAACAAGCAGTGGAGAGGCTTTGGCAGGTTCTCTCAGGTGAAAAGAAAGGGAGACAGCGCTCCGCGAGTGAATGACAGGCGCTCTATGGATAGTAACCATGGCACCGGCTTCTGTGCGCTACGCAGCTGTAGCCTTTTTAACTTAAATTAAAATTATACATAACTTTACCTGATAGGCCTGCGTTTAGTTTAGCGGGGATGCTCTGCCATGTGAATTCCCTCCTGTTGATGTCCTGATAACTATTTAGATTCTGGAAACTCACAAACAGCGAGCCGAGGATCAGTCTCTCTTCCAATGATTTGTGCTGCGCGTCGTGTACAAAAAAGTTAGACAATTCAACTTCGGAGAGCGCGGGCGCGTGCGTGAGGCGAGCATGACCGCAACAGTTTCACAGGAACGCACCCGCTTGTCGCTGCACCTGTGCTCGACCACTTCACCTCACTCTAGGCTGATTTATACTTCTGCGTCGGACTTACGCCGGAGCCTCTACGCTATAGACAACGCGTTGGTTTTCATTTATATATCTGCGTCGTTGTCCGCGTTGACGCGCAATTACACACGAGGGAGAGTGTGAAACCCGGGGAGCGGTTCTAGCAATCACAGCGCTTGTGGTACACGTAGAATTGACGTTACCTTTTTGGAGAGATGCACGTCAGGGTACACGCGCTACACAGCTACGGCGTGAGTTCGATGCAGAAGTATAAATTGGGCTTTACCTCTGTTTAGTGTAATCTTACGTGGGAAACCATGGCATGCCATGACCAAACCTAAGCTGCTATCAGAGAAGTAACGTTGGTCGACTTATAGTAGTGATCATGACCCTTTGACTACATAGACTGTTTCTGCTGCTCCCTGATACAAGATACCTATTCAGAAAAAAAAACAAGAAAACTGGACTCGTTTTAACAAGCTAGATAAAAGGTAATGCCCTGCCAGTGGCAAATAGCTTAGTTTAAATATTTGATTTGATTACATTAATGTTTAAGTTGAGATTTACAAGAAATATTTTATTGATACTGTGTAAAGGGAATACTGCTGGTATAAAAGCACCTTATTTGTTTAAAGTTTTTGCAAACCACATGTTATTGCACTTTTGTAGCAGTACATTTAAATCAAAAGTGCGCAATACACTACTAGAATTCATTATTCAATTTTGCGCGTAACAATGCGATTAATCGCGATTAATCGCAAGAAAATCATGCGATTAATCGCGATTAAATTTTTTAATCGTTGCCCAGCATTAATATATATATATAAGCTCTTACTTATGTTTACTATTTTAAGGGTAAAAACTGTGTATATGTCTCAGTATTTGCAGTTTTGCACTTTGTTGCAGGCCTTATCAATACAAGTTGAATGTGTTGAAATAATAAAAGGAAACCAAAAGAATAATGTACCTTAATTTATTTCATATTATGTACCTTATTATAGTATTCAACACCTTCTTCCCCACCACAGAGTGTCTTGGAGACACCCCAGATCCAAACACTGGCACCAGCTTGACCTTATTGTTACTCGGAGACCCATGCTCAAGCACGTGCTCGTCACCCGCACGTATCACAGTGCTGACTGCGACACGGACCATTCCCTGGTCAGCAGTAAGGTGCGTTTTCAACTTAGACAAGCCCACCGCTCGAAGCAGAAGGGCCGCCCTCGCATCAACACGGCAAGAACATCAGTGCCAGAGCTGCGGGAATGTTTCGCCAGGGCCATTGATGAGGCCCTTGAGAACTGCCCTGTAGACAGTGTTACGACGCGATGGGAGTACATCCGTGACACCGTGTACAAGGTCGCCTCAGACACCTTTGGGAAAAAGGGTAAAAAAGAGTGAAGATTGGTTTGTGGCAGGGATCGAGGTGCTGGAGCCTGCCATCACTGCAAAACGTACCATTCTCCTTGAGCACAAGAGACAGCCTTATGCAAGGACGTTGGCTGCCCTCAGAGAGGCACGTAATAACACAAAGAGGATTGCCCGAAAGTGTGCGAACGACTACTGGCTGAAGTTGTGTAGCGATATTCAGACTTCGGCAGACTGTGGTAATATCCGAGCCATGTATGAAGGCATGAAGAAAGCGTTTGGTCCCAATGCCATCAAGACTGCTCCCCTAAAATCTACTTCCGGCGAGATCATCACAGATCGCCGAAAGTAGTTGGAGAGATGGGTTGAGCACTACCAGGAACTGTACTCAAGAGAGAACATTGTTGCTGACACAGCCATTCGAAATACCATGCCTCTGCCCATCATGGAGGAGCTTGACTCGCCACCCACCATCGAGGAACTTGGGAAGGCCATCGATTCACTGGCCTGTGGGAAAGCACCAGGCAGTGATAGAATGGCACCAGAGATTATCAAGGCAGGAAAGGGGAGCTCTCTTCTTGGCCACCTCCACAACCTCCTGCTTAAATGCTGGGAAGGGGGCATTATACCCCAAGACATGCGAGACGCTAAGATCCTCACGCTCTATAACAACAAGGGCGATCGCAGTGACTGCAATAACTATCGTGGGATCTCCCTCCTCAGTGTTGTGGGGAAAGCCTTTGCTCGCGTCATCTTTAACCGCCTACAACTGGTTGCCGATCCTGTGTAACCGGAGTCGTAATGCGGGTTCCGAGCAAAACGGTCAACAATTGACATGGTGTTCACCCTTAGGCAGCTACAGGAGAAGTGCCGTGAGCAGAGACGTCCTCTGTTCCTTGCCTTTATAGACCTGACCAAGGCGTTCGACGTGGTAAGTCGGACTGGCCTCTTCACCCTCCTACACAGGATTGGATGCCCCCCAAGCTCTTGAAGTTGATTATATCATTTCATGAGAATACGATGGGCACAGTCCAGTATGGCGAGTCATCCTCAGACCCTTTTCCAATCATGTGTGGTGTGAAGCAGGGGTGTGTTCTGGCGCCAACACTCTTTGGCGTGTTCTTCTCCCTGCACCTGCGCTATGCCTTCTGCAACTCTGAAGACGGGATCTTCCTCCATACTAGGAGTGACGGGAACCTTTTCAACCTTGCCCGCCTCAGAGCAAAGACTAAGGTCCGCAGGGTACTCATACGAGAGATGTTGTTTGCAGATGATGCTGCTCTTGCTGCACACACTGAGGGTGCCCTCCAGCGACTTATCACCTGCTTTGCAGTTTGGCCTTGCCATCAGTATCAAGAAAACCAAAATAATGATGCAAGATGTCAACACCACTCCTGAAATCACTATCAACGACCACACCCTGGAGGTAGTGGAGAATTTCACATACCTTGGCTCCACCATCTGCAGCAACCTATCCCTGGATACTGAGCTCAATATAAGGATTGGCAAAGCAGCCACCGCCATGGCTCGACTAGCAAAGAGGGCTTGGGATAACACTCTGTTGACACTCAAAACAAAACTGAAGGTGTACCAAGCATGCGTCTTGAGCACCCTACTCTATGGCAGTGAAGCTTGGACTCTATATTCTCGCCAAGAGCAAAGACTGAATGCCTTCCATATGCGCTGCCTCAGACGACTCCTGAGCATCACCTGGCAGGATCGTATCACAAACATAGCCATCCTGGCCCAGGCAGGTATGCCAACTATGTTCACCATCCTTACACAGAGGCGACTGCGCTGGCTTGGTCACCTGTGCAGGATGGATGATGGTCGTATCCCAAAGGACGTTCTGTACGGGGAGCTTACCACAGGAACACGACCATCTGGACGGCCAACCCTGCGCTATAAGGACGCCTGCAAGCGAGACTTGAAAATGTGCAGCATCTGTCCGGCTGATTTGGAAGCAGTGACATCAGACCGCGAAAATTGGCGATCCACCGTTAAGACTGGTGTCCTTTTAGCCGAAGAGCAATGCAGTGCGAGGAGAAGAGGGCTCGCCGACAGCAAAGCGTTCAGCTTGTTCCCATTGACATCACCACTGCTTACACTTGTAGCAAGTGCCAGCGGTGCTGTCGCTCCCGTATCGGACTCTACAGTCATAGTAGAGTCTGCAACCAAACCACAGACTGACCTGGGTGCAGATTCTAAACCATTGTCTCTCGAAGACAGAAGGATGCCAACAACAAGTATAGTATATTTTAACTTCCTTTAGCTGATATAAATTTGTCCGTCCCGCTCTCAGAAATTTAGGAATTTCCTAGTTTGGCCCCCCTGCAAATGTATTTGAATAGCCCTGGCCTAGAATATTTGCTTCAAAACTATGTGAAAATCATCCTGACTACTCATTCAGATATAATACAATATATTAATTTTAAATTTGTAAGATATGAATGAGGAGAGACTTAAAAAAGAATGGCTTTTAGATTGTTTGGATTTATTTACAACACTACAAGACTTGGACAGTTGGACCATTCCTAAAACATAGTAGGCTACATACCCGTTACCTCCAAGGTGTTTGATTTTTCGCTTTACCATGTTCGTGTACAGAGACTCATGTAAAAAAACACACCTGTGAACATGCTGATATCAAGAGAAACTATAGGGCTGCACGATTTTGGGAATACATTTTAGATTTGTCTGGTTAAAATTATGAAATTTACTAAATACATACATACACTATATATGAACAAGTTTGTAGTGCCTTGTAGGCATATGTGTAGGGCTGCATTTATTAACAATAGCCTAGACAGCAGACAGCCTCTACACTAGAGACAAATATATGGATTATCATATGTTACTTCAAACGTTTCCATTCATTACGACGTTATGAAATGAGATTGGAGTAAAAACATGAAGCCTAATGTTTGGTGCGTTTTGCTTTTCAATCCCACAGCGCAACTCAAACTCACAGCGCGTGTAGAGAACATTTACTGAAGAGATCGAACCGCTCCAAACTATGAAACATTATTTTTACCATATCTATGTGTGAGCAGATATCCACAAACACCGTATTTAACAGTAAACACAGGTTTAAACATTATAATATTCACCATGAATAAAAAAAATACAAGCCTATAGCCTATACTGTTATATCGTGCGGTGTTTAATTATCGAACATAAAAACATTCTCGTGTCGTACATGTATATACATTTAGCATTAGTCTTTATGTTTTTACTCCAATCACATTTCATAACGTACATTTTAGTCTGGCACCAGTTTAACTAGTAGCTACATACAATGTAAAGTTAAGACTAACATCAATAAGCTGCTATTCGTGTCTTACCTTAAAAATCGTTCTCATAATCAAATCGTGTTCTTCTAACTCTTCTTGTATTGGTAAATCCAATACAAGGTAACAGCACAGCACAGTCTTCAAACTCGGTGAAAAGCAGAGCAGAACTGAACACTTAAGTCGCTGACTCTTTATTTAGAGGGCGTTGCGTTCCTCCGCGGGGCTCATTTGCATCTGAACAGCTCTCACGACCGTGGGTGTGGTCACATTAGCCCTAATGAGCCCGGGCTGGAGAAACTGTACATGTCGTTGCTTTCATACGAATTACTTAAACAGAGAATATGTGTTTTTGATATGATTTACATCATTTTAAAATGAACTTATATTTAAAATGGACTAAAATGGACTAATATAGAGACTTCAAGCGTTGTAAAGACATATGTTTCATGTCATAGTGATAAGCATTCACAGATTTACAGATCATTTTCTGTCGCGTTTCAGAATGAACTTCACATTGAGAGAGACGGCAGAACACGCATCATGTTTATTTTCTTTATTTTACGAAAAACACAACATTTTGTTTTTACTATGAGTGTACACAAATAAAAGAAGGCATTTAACAGTTTTGAATGATGTATAACACGTATATGTAAGATCAAAATCAACAGAATATTTTAAGT
The DNA here is from genome assembly GCA_029959095.1 of Rhinichthys osculus. Classification (NCBI taxonomy): domain Eukaryota; kingdom Metazoa; phylum Chordata; class Actinopteri; order Cypriniformes; family Leuciscidae; genus Rhinichthys; species Rhinichthys osculus. The sequence continues at coordinate 67,204,522 of JARWKJ010000002.1, read as the reverse complement.
GTAAGGTTTTTCTCCAGTGTGGATCCTCTCGTGTTTTTTCAGATTTGCTGACTGACTGAATCTCTTGTCGCAGTGTGAACACTTGTAAGGTTTTTCTCCAGTGTGGATCCTCTCATGTGTTTTCAGAGATGATGACAGACTGAATCTCTTGTCGCAGTGTGAACACTTGTAAGGTTTTTCTCCAGTGTGGATCCTCTCATGTGTTTTCAGAGATGATGACAGACTGAATCTCTTGTCACACTGATCACACGTGTGCGGCTTCTCTCCAGTGTGGATCATCTCATGTTTTTTCAGAGCTGATGACTGACTGAATCTCTTGTCGCAGTGTGAACACTTGTAAGGTTGTTCTCCAGTGTGGATCCTCTCATGTGTTTTCAGAGATGATGACACACTGAATCTCTTGTCACAGTGTGAACACTTATAAGGTTTCTCTCCAGTGTGGATCCTCTCATGTGTTCTCAGAGATGATGAGTCACTGAATCTCTTGTCACAGTGTGAACACTTGTAAGGTTGTTCTCTAGTGTGGATCCTCTCATGTATTTTCAGAGATGATGACAGACTGAATCTCTTGTCGCAGTGTGAACACTTGTAAGGTTTTTCTCCAGTGTGAATTCTCTGGTGCAGTTTTAAACTGTCCGCTGTAGTAAAAGTCTTCTCACACTCAAAGCACATGTACTCTCTCAGACCAGTGTGAGTTTTCTCATGTCTATGTAAAATAGACAGCTGTGAAAAACTCTTTCCACACACAGAACATGAATGTGGCTTCTCCTTCGTATGAACTATCAGGTGTGTCTTCAGGTGTGATGCCCTAAGACATTTTTTGCCGCATTGATCACATGTGAACGGCTTCTCTCCAGTGTGGATCCTCATGTGAACATTAAGGGATGATGATTGACTGAAGCTCTTCCCACACTGATCACATGAGAACGGCTTCTCTCCGGTGTGGATCCTCATGTGAATCTGAAGATTAGATTTGCTTGTGAAACTGTTTCCACACTGAGTGCAGGTGAAAGATTTCTTGGCTCTTCTTTTCTTTAAAAATTTATTTTTAGTCTTTGAGCGACTCAAAGGTTTTCCTCCAGGTTTGACATGATGTTCCTCCTTCACTTCACTCAGTTCTTCTCTCTCCTCCTTCACTTCACTCAGTTCTTCACTCTCCTCCTTCACTTCACTCAGTTCTTCTCTCTCCTCCTTCACTTCACTCAGTTCTTCTCTCTCCTCCTTCACTTCACTCAGTTCTTCACTCTCCTCCTTCACTTCACTCAGTTCTTCTCTCTCCACGCTCTCTTCCATCAGGGCTGACATGAAAGAAAAACTCAGATTTTAAACATTTCTAAATAATCAAAATAGAGAAATATGGAGTTAATGAAGATTAATTATAAATTATAAATATTTTGATTAATTAATTATACGTCCCTGAAACTTTCCATGAATGAGTACACTGATCTTCCAGTTATTCACTTGCGGTTTGCTCCGAGGTTGTAACCTCCGCCTAAGCCTCGTATTTCTTTCTGTTTTGAACCATCATTTCTGGTTGTTTATACTACTAAATACAGCATACCCAACATCTCAGATTAACTTTACATCACTAGCTTCCGTTATTGTTAGCACTGCACGCTAGTAGCTCGCTAGCCTGTTAACGCGCCACCCGTGCGCTCAGTTATATATTTATTTATTTTCTCTCACGCGCCCACGCCTTTGAGTTCATAAAAGCCCAGGTAAGTAAGAATCAGTCAACAAACACGGTGAGTAATGTCTTGTCCTGTTATTGTCACCTGTGTCACGTGTCATATGTTTAGTATAGCCTTCTCCGATGGCAATATAGGATTTATTTGAGATAAATGCAAGGAGACAGTCAGGCTGACGGAGAAGATTTCAGAACTAGAGACACGCATCCAAACTTTAATTGAGGACAGTAAGGATAGTACTAGAGCTTTAGATAGTGTTTTGGATGCGCCTAGCATAGTGAACTCTGTACATGATACGGTTCCGGCTGAAGTAGAGCCCGTGCAGCAGGGCAGATGGGTGACAGTAAGAGATCGCAGTCGCGGATCAAAAGACCACTCTTCCGTTCCGATTACCATAACAAACCGATTTGCCCCACTCAGTGAAACACCCACTGAGAATTCTGTTGATTGTGCCCTGGTAATTGGTGATTCGATCACACGGAACGTGAAAATAGAGACACCAGCCACCATAGTCACATGTTTGCCGGGAGCCAGAGCGCCTGACATCAAAGCAAATTTAAAAGTGCTGGCTAATGCTAATCGTAAATTCTCTAAGATCATTATTCATGTCGGCACTAATGATGTTCGACTCCGCCAGTCGGATATCACCAAAATTAATATTAAAGAGGTGTGTGAACTCGCAAGTATGTCAGGCACTGTAGTTTGCTCTGGCCCCCTTCCTGTTCGCAGGAGTGATGAGATAATTAGCAGATTGTGGTCACTCAATGGCTGGCTGTCTAAGTGATGTCCGTTGAATAATATGTGATGCGATCTGGGAAAACCCGTCGGATGTCGCGCTGGTACATTTTCAGTAAGGTCTAAAAATAGATTGAATGTCAGTTTGTCGTCAAAATTAGGTTTTCAATAAATTATTATTCTGTAAAATCTTGTTTATCATCTCTGAATATATCTTGGGAAAATTCACTAGTTTAGTGCAGAAAAATAGCGATTTATAGTGGCAAGCTGAAAAGACTGTCTTTCTCTTTAAAAAACACGCACGGCGGAGCGGAAGTGCAAAAAACGTAATCGCCCATTTAGCTCTCCTTCTCTTAACACTACAAAGACAGTTTCGCCTATCAAAATAAAACCACATAACAGAATAAAGTAAACTACAACGGCACACAAGTTTTTATTTAGTTTTATCCAACGTTATCGTGTGGTGAGATGCGCAATTACAAGTTTCACAGGATGCATGCATCATGAGGATTCACAGGATGCATTTTGAGTTCGTAAGCTTTCGAATGATACCTAATCCATAATGATTACTAAAATATGTGATATGAAAAAAAGGCAATAAAAAAAAGAGCACCAGTCGTCCCGCTAGCAGGACGTGACAGTTAATTAAACCTGTTTTTCTCAAAATTCCGTTTCTGAAAATCATAGCGATCAGCCGACTTCACATAACCATTTACATTTACATTTATTCATTTAGCTGACGCTTTTATCCAAAGCGACTTACAATTGCTATATATGGTAGAGGTCGTACGCCTCTGGAGCAACTAGGGGTTAAGTGTCTTGCTCAGGGACACATTGGTGTCTCGCAGTGGATTCGAACCCGGGTCTCTCACACCAAAGGCATGTGTCATCCCTCCTGGGCTGGTGCTGCTCTTCTCTCTAGTAATTTGGCTCATAGTCTTAGAGCTCAAACATGACAATCTGGGGCTCAGGTCAGGAAGCAGACAGACTGGCTAAACCGACCGTCTGCTAGCGGCCTCACGTCACCAAGGTCAGATAAATCCCATCACATAGAGCCTCTTTCACCTAGATATCATCATATAGAGACTGTGTCTGTTCCCCGAATTTGGAAATCCAAAAAACGTCAGGTAAAAAATGTAATTGATGTTCAACAAATAAAAAACAGATCTAATACAGATGAGCAAATGATAAAGCTTGGGTTGCTGAATATTCGATCCCTTACTCCAAAATCGCTCATAGTTAATGATATGATTTCAGATTATAATCTAGATGTGCTGTGTTTGACAGAAACCTGGCTAAAACTAAACGATTACATTACTTTAAATTAATCAACCCCACAAGATTACAGTTATAAACAGGAACCTCGTCTAAAAGGCAAAGGGGGAGGCGTTGCGGTAATTTATAGTAGGGCGATTCCACAGTTTCTGTCCACAAGGGGTGTAATGAACAATATAGATTGAATAATACCCAGTTGTTGTCATTTTTTTATTTTTAGTTCACTATTTTGTTAAAGGGGTCATATAATGGTACATGCACTTTTACAAGTTGATTGTACTGAAATGTGTGTTGGCAGTGCCTGTACACAAACATCATATAATGATAAAAATCCATCCAGTGGTTTTGTTTTAATCTCCTTATATGTTTTCCCCTGCCTCAAATCGAGCCGTTCGTTTTTGTGACGTCAATAAAACGGACGCCCCTCCCACGATTGTTGATTGACGGGAGCGTTTCAACACAGACCCGCCCTCGCATATGAGGTAGCTGTCAATCATAGTCAGCGCGGACCGGCGCGGTCATTGTTGATATTGTTGACCACAATTGCTTAGACGCCATTCTGCTCATAGACAGTGCTCCAGGCACTGTCTATGAGCAGAATGGCGTCTAAGCAATTGTGGTGTTCTGTTCTTGGGTGTAATAACGAACACAGTCATTTTAATGTTCCTGAACCCGAACCGCTGAATACGCAGTGGCTGAGTTTTGTTTTCGAAGGGAATATTCCACACGAGCAACGTCAATGCGTTCATGTTTGCGCGAATCATTTCACACACCAGACTGCTTTATAAACGAGGGTCAGTATAAAGCTGGATTTGCTAAGAAGCTTTGCTAAAAAGGATCGGTACCAGATATTCGTGTTCCTGCTGAACCTCCAGAAGAACGGAAGTGAGTGAAACGTTTTATTAAACTTTATATTAATATATTAATCTTTGCAAATCGCTAGCTGCACGCTTCACAATGAATGCGTCTAAGGTTTACACTCAGTCAGGGTACATTACGGCATGTTTTCTATGTATGAAGTTCTCAATATAATTCATAATTCCACGTTTATACTGAACAACGCGTTATGGTTATTGTGTTATTGTGTTACAAACGTGTACCTACAGAACAGAGAGGCGGAGTGAGCGCAGCTCATGATCATTTAAAGGCATATGCACTGAAACGGCGTGCTGAAAACAGAGCTGTTTTTGACCAGGTAAAATAAGTGTTTTCTTACAATACTAATGAGAATTTTTAATTAAAGTATATTACAAACTTTTAATTTAGACCCTAAAGAATCATATTAGCTTGTACAAAAATGGCATTATATGACCCCTTTAAAGATAGATGTAAGAAATAATAAAGTTACTTTTATCCCACTGTTACGCCCGCCTGGTTGCCTCTACTGGCTCTGCTACACAGTGCAGGCGTTAGTTGAGCAACAGGTGTATTCCATCCCTAATTAACTCCTTATATGGAGTAGTATAAAGATCTGTGATTGGGGAGTGAGCGGTCTCTCTTATGGCTCGTTTCCACTGAGTGGTACGGTACGGTACAGTTCGGTTCGGTACGCAATTATTTGCGTTTCCACTGTCAAAAGTTCTGAATGGTACCAAAAAGCCGAACCGTACCGTACCACTTTTCGGGTACCCTTCCGTTGGGGTACCTAGCACAGTGGTACGGTACTAAAAGGTGGAGCTAGACTCACTGCAGAACGTTGATTGGTTGACAGAGTATCGTCACTTGCGCGTGCTACAAGGGCATTAGCAGCATACAGTTGAAATATAATACTACTGTTATTGTGTCACGAAATGTAGTTTTAAGAGTTTTTCAGGCGAGAAAGTAGTTTTTTAAAGCTCAAATCTGTGGTTTATTTATAGATTTATGATAATTTGAAGATCCATTCCAAGCAATCACCGGACGCTCGGCGCTCGTGCACCCCGCCTGGAGCAGCCTTTCCCCGGCTAGTCATTCTGATGTTTGCCGCTGACTCTGACGTCTCTGTAGTGGTTAAACATGAGATATAATTCGCCTTGTACAGACCTAACAGGCGATCTTTGGTCTCGTGAATCTATAATTCGTTCCCTGGGCAGAAGGTTATGGCAGAAGGCTAAGTGAAGTTTCATATATTTGAGCGCTGAATTTGTATATTTGACTGAATTTGCTTTATGTTATTAAAGCTTTACTGTATATCTTTCTGTACCTTTTACTTATACTTTTATAATGGCTATTGTTGATAAAACTGAAATTCAACAAAAATAGATAGTTTTGTCATTTATTTTATTTTATTACAAGATCATCTGTAAAGTTGTTTATTGCAACATTTGTACCAATGCAATATGCAATAAATTGCCTGGAATATGTTTAATATTTTTAAATGTAAACGAAAAGAGGCAGGGTTGTGTTTTATATTTAGTTTTGTTATAAATATAACGTTACATACATGCAGTTAATATAATCAATAGGCTGTGCGTTGCCTGAACCACATTTGTGTGCTTATAATGTTTAAAATGTATTTAAATTAAATCGAAAAGAAGCAGAGTGGTGTTTTACAACATATTTCGTTTTATTGTTGCCTTAAATGTACATAATCGGAGTAGCAGAGCGAGCTGAGTCGCGCATTCAAGAACGCGCTGTTCCAACAGCAGAATTACTGGACTCGCGTCCTCGGGATCATTCTCCTAAGTCGGACCTTGCGTGGCTACTTGGTATTGAGAAACGCCTAATGCCAGCGCTTGTTTCTTGTGACAAACATGCCGAGAAGCAAGAACAAGATCTGCTGTCTGTCATCCATTGTTGTTTACTATGTCGCTTTCTTCGCGCGAAAATGACGTCGATCTCTTCTTTCCGGCAAACACCACGCCTATCAAGTAAGGGTACTGTTGGCAGTGGAAACGCTAGCCGGATCATGCTTTACCGACCCGACCCGTACTGTACCGTACCGTACCGTACCGTACGCCTCAGTGGAAACGAGCCATTAGTCTCAGCTCTTAGTGTCAGCTCGCAGCTCTGAGGCTCTGTCTCTCTCGGGAGCTGAGCTCTCTCACGTTTTATTTGTTTTTTCTCCCACCTTATTTCTTCTGGGTTTTTGTTTGTTCTCCCATCTTTATTGTTAGTGTCGGATATTGTTTATTTTGTGTAGAAACGCGCGTGTATTTACTTTTCCCCTAGACATTGATTTTTCTGATTAGTTAATAATTGTTTTGTTTGGTTTGTCAATAAATTGGTTTATTGTTCAAGTATTTGTTGTTTGCCTCTTTTATGTTGCGGTTTACGAGCCAGCCATAACATGAAATGGGGCCTCGTCCGAGATTTTTGAGCGTTTTTGTTTGAGGGAGTGGTTTATTGTCTCTTCAGGATTTCTGGTAAGGATCGGCTTTCACTCCGGTTAGTTAGAGTGTTTCAGCTGGGCAGCTCGTGAGCGTCCTTCCATCGGAACACTGCTTGTTGTTTTGTTGATTTCGTTTTGTATTTTATTTTGAGTTTTGGAAGGAAATCCCGGGTGGGGGTACGCTTCTCGCGCAGCTGAACTCATTTAGAGAACGGTTGTTACGAGGTTTAGCGTTTCAAGTCGCCTCGAGCCCGGCAGTCCTTTGAAGACTAGAAAGGATAGTTAGTTTCAACAGGCAGGCATATCGGAGATGAAGAGCCAATGGAAATCCTGGTGAGTACTTTATATTTTCTCCCTGAGTTTGTTTAGCTTGATTATAAGGAAAACATGTTTCGCGTGCGGTTATCAGTGTGTTTCGTTTTATAGGAAGTTGATGTTTGTGTAGAACGGTTAAAATATTAAATTTGATTCGTTTACACGAAGATCTTGTGTTGAGGACAATAGTGATAGATGACTAGTGGGGAAGTTAGTTTGTCACAGCTGTTGTAGCCTATAGAGTATGACCGATTGTTGTTTACTGTGAGTAAATTAGCACTGTATTGAGTGGTTATACCAAGTTTTCCTATAGTAATTGAGCACTAGTTTATCGTCCTTATGACGCTGAAATTTTTGAATTGACTTTAGAATCTGTTTGATTAATCTGAATAAAACTAAGATTTTTGTCATGGACATATAGATTCACTTGATCTTTTTGAATTTCTAGCGTTATAGGGGCTAGGGCTTAAGCTGTTTGCTGGCACTTTTGTTTTGGGAGGTTTTATTAGAATTATTTTGGATTTGTTGTAGTCAATTAACTAATCTTCATTGTGTGAATTGGATGTTAGTCCAAAATGACTTCCATTCAGGGATTGAGTGTTGAGCTTTCTGAGAAGTTTCTGGATCGGTGCACCAAGGAACAACTTCTAGAAATTGCAGAGAGGTATACAATCATTTTGACTGGGGCTGATAAAAAGCGCAAGGAGGATTTGTTAAGAGCTGTTAAAACTCAGTTGATAGAGAAAAGGAATTCTGGTTGTGGAAGATGAAGCTGGTCTTGGTAAGACAGCATATCCATTGGTTGAGCGAGATTTAATCTCTACAGAGAAACAAACACAGATTGAAATTGAGAAACTATCGTTTGAAGGTACTCAAGCATTAGAAAATAGGGACTGGGAAAGACGTTTTCAGTTTAAGAAACTAGAGCTTGAACAGGAGCGTGAGCGTACACAATTTGAGCTGAAGAAGTTAGAGTATGCACGTGAGAGTGAATGTGAACATAGAGAGTATGAGATGAGAAAGCTAGAACTTGAATTGGAAGCAAAAAAAACTGAAGCTTCAAAATCTGTTCAGGTTGTGCGTTCTTCATTTGAATTTGATGTTGGTAGAAACATTAAGATGGTGCCGCCATTTTTGTGAACGTGACGTAGACAAGTACTTTGCACATTTTGAGAGAGTTGCTTCTTCTTTAAAATGGCCAGAAGTTGTTTGGACTTTGCTTTTGCAGTGTGTTCTGACGGGAAAGGCTCAGGAGGTGTTTTCTTCTCTTTCTGAAGAAGAGAGTGGAGATTTCAAACAAGTTAAAATAGCCATTTTGAGAGCGTATGAGCTAGTACCAGAGGCTTATCGTCAGCGATTTCGTGGTTATAGAAGACTTGAAAGGCAAACATATGTTGAATTTGCTCGGGAAAAAGAAATTACGTTTACTAGGTGGTGTCAGTCTCAGAAAGTAGAAACCTTGAACCAGTTGAGGGAGTTAATTCTTGTGGAAGAATTTAAAAACTGTGTACCAGCGTCTGTGTCTACTTATTTGAATGAACAGAAGGCTCTTACATTAGCTAATGCAACTGTGTTGGCTGATGAATTTGTTCTGACCCACCGAGTTTCTTTTTCTGATAGAGGTTCAGGTGAGCCGAGTAGAAAGTCATTCCGGAATCGTTGGATGCCTCCAGTGAGTACCTCAAATACAATCCCAAGTGTGCCCCCTGTCAGCCAGAATTTTTCATCAGAGAAGGGTAAGGTGATTTGTTTTTATTGTCACAAAGCAGGATATAAGATATCTGAATGTAACGCTTTGAAGAAGTCTGCTAAGCCAGTTGGGTTGGTTGGACGTGAACCGCTGGAGAGTTATGTTTACCAACAGAATCCTGAGATTGAAAAGGGAATCTCAAAAGAGGTAGATGTTGGAGATAATTATTCGGAGTATGCTCCATTCATTACTACCGGCATAGTGTCTTTGCCAGGGCAAGAGGGAGAAGTTTCTTTGAAGATCTTGAGACACTGGCGCTTCTCAGTCGTTTTTGCTAGAGGGAGTTCTCCCACTCTCAGGTCAGACTGCGAACGGGAAGGATGTATTAATTAGGGGGATAGAAATGACCTTCTTAAAAGTTCCTTTACACAGGGTACACCTTGCCTCTGATATTGTAAATGGAGATGTGATTGTTGGAGTACGATCTTCCCTTCCTGTACCAGGGGTGTCTTTTATTTTGGGGAACGATCTTGCTCAGGGAAATGTCTGGGGAACATTAAAACCTGTACCATCAACTGTTGCAGTCTCCTCACCTATGCTTACAGATGTTCCTGATGAGTGTGGTTTGAAATTTCCCCACGTGTTTCCTTCCTGTGCTGTCACCCGAGCCAGGGGAAGACAACTTGAAGCTGAACGACAGAGTGAAGGTGAAATTTATTTACATCCTGATGGTGAAATAACCATGGAGGAACAGCTATCCATTCAGTCTGACGATGATGTAGAACGATGTAGTATTTCAGACTCAGCTGTTCTCTTTTCAGAAGAGTTTGCCTCTGGGGAGATGGCAGTTTCGGAGAAATTTTTATCTTCCATTTTCCATGTTTCTAGAGAAGACCTGATTCGAGAACAGTTAGCTGATGTAACGCTTAAGCCTTTGTTCTCGGTGGTTTGTGTCGAGGGGGATGTTGAGACTCGGTTACCCTCTTGCTACTTCCTGAAAGATGAATTGTTGCTCAGACGGTGGGTCAGTGAATCTGAACCCATTACTAAGGTTTATGTTCAAGTGATAGTTCCTCTTAAATTTAGGCAGTCTGCGATCGCGTTAGCACATGATGGAATGGCTGGACATATGGGAGTAAGGAAAAAATATTATCTATTACAACGCAAGTTCTTCTGGCCTGGTTTGAAAAGGGACGTGGCAAAGTTTATTAGAACTTGTCATGTGTGTCAACTCACTGGTAAGCCAAACCAGAAAATCCCTGTTGCTCCTCTCCAACCTATCCCAGCTATCTCGAAACCATTTGAGTATTTGCTGGTTGATTGTGTAGGTCCTTTACCTAGATCAAAGACTGGTCATTTGTATCTACTTACGGTAATGTGTTTATCTACCAGGTATCCAGCCGCATATCCTGTCCGGTCCATTACTGCAAAATCTATTCTAAGAGCATTAACCTCCTTCATGTCAACATTTGGCATTCCAAGAGTTATTCAGTCTGACCAGGGCTCTAATTTTATGAGCCGTCAGTTTGCTAAGGCCTTACATCAGTTGAAGATCAGTCACAACATTTCCAGTGCATATCACCCTCAGAGTCAAGGGGCCCTCGAAAGATTTCATCAGACCTTGAAGTCATTGCTGCGATCCTACTGTGTGGAGCTTGGTTCTGATTGGGAGGAGGGGCTGCCTTGGTTGCTTATGGGAGTGAGAGAGGTTACTCAGGAAAGCATTGGATTTAGTCCAAATGATCTGGTATTCGGTCATGAAGTTCATGGTCCTATTGCGGTTTTAGCTGACAATTGGAGTCCTTCTGAACCCTCCAAAAATGTTTTGGACTTTGTGAGCGGTTTCCGATATCGGTTACATGAGGCTCGAGCAATTGCTCACAGGAAACTGGGGAAGTCACAGAGTAAGATGGAGAGGTTGTTTAACAAACGAGCAGTGGCTCGGAAATTTAAGGTTGGGGACCAGGTACTAGCTTTGTTGCCGCTTGTAATTAATCCTTTTCAAGCCCGTTTTGCAGGTCCCTATCCGGTTCTCAAATGTCTTTCTGGACAGAATTATCTTTTGAAAACCCCAGAACGACGTAAGGGAGTACAGGTTTGCCACATAAACCTTTTGAAGCCTTACTTTCCTTCTGGATCTTCTGTGGGGTTAGTGGCCATTGTGCCTGCTGATTCTTCACAGTTGAGCGTGGAAGGAACACCATTTTCGGAGACTTCCTCCTTGAATTGCATGAGGGATGATTCCATACATTTTCCTTCTCGAGGGGTTGTTTAGGGACGGTTGAATAACTCTAAGATGTATTCAAACCTGGTCTTTCGTTTACCTCATCTATCTCCCTCTGAGAAACGCGACATTCTTCAGCTAGTGGAGTTTTTTCCTCAGTTGTTTTCTGATGTGCCCACTTGCACTACAGTGATTGAACATGATATTGATGTGGGTTCTGCTTCACCAATTAAGCAGCATGCGTATAGGGTAAATCCCGTGAAGCGGGACTTGTTGAAAAAGGAAGTGACTTACTTATTAGATCACAACTTGGCTGAGCCCAGCTTTAGTGCCTGGAGTTCCCCCTGTCTTCTTGTAAATAAGCCTGACGGATCCTACCGATTTTGCACCGACTATCGCAAGCTTAATTCCATAACTAAGCCTGACTGTTATCCTTTACCCCGCATCGATGATTGGGTGGATAGAGTGGGGTCTGCAAAATTTGTGAGCAAGTTCGATCTCTTGAAAGGATATTGGCAGGTTCCATTAACTGATAGAGCAAGGGAACTGTCTGCATTCGTAACACCTGATAACTTCCTGCAATATCGTGTGATGCCGTTTGGGGTTCGAAATGCTCCCGCCACCTTCCAACGCCTCATAAATAAGGTGTTGTGTGGATTACCTGACTGTGACGCTTATTTGGACGATGTGGTTCTGTACAGTTCCTCTTGGTCGGATCGCCTAGTCCAAATAAGGGAGTTGTTTGTTCGCTTGTCTGACGCTTCTTTAACTTTAAACTAAGCAAAGTGCGAATTTGGGAAAGCTACGGTTACTTATTTAGGGAAAATAGTAGGAAACGGATATGTTCGCCCCATCGAAGCTAAGATTGAGTCCATCTGTGCTTTTCCAGTGCCTACAAATCGCAAGGAGTTGCGCAGGTTTCTGGGAATGGCCGGATATTATCGGGGGTTTTGCCCAAATTTTGCCTCTATTGTATCACCTTTGACTGATCTCATAAGCCCAAAAGTATCCTTTAATTGGACTACAGCTGCCCAACAGGCATTTGAGGGAGCCAAAGCATTGTTGGCTAGTGCTCCTGTGCTTGTTGTAATTGGGGAGTGAGCGGTCTCTCTTAAGCCTTGTTTATACTCGACGCGTCCGCAAGAGCGCGAAGGTGCGCGCGGCAAAAATGACGTCATTGCGGTGTGGGCGGTCGTGCGCGTTGGGTGCGCAAGACCCCATTTCGCCTGGCGGTGTGCACGGCACTTTTTGTAACATCGCGCGCGGCGCCGCATCCGAAGATGAACGACTTCGAGCCGAATTTGGGAATTTCTTTAATTTGCTTTTATAAAATCCTGAATTTTGGCGCATAACATTTATTTTGGTGTGTCTTTTACAAAATACTACTACTAAGACTGAAAGTATAATTCCCTTAATCTACCACGATGCAATGGAAACATTTACTAACGTTCGTTACACTTTCTGTCCAAGCAGTTACGCACGTTAATTCTATCAGTAGCAAAACGATAAAAACATCTTGTGTGGGTTAAATTCTCATATGCGTTGCTACATGATAAATTGTTAATAAATCGGGATAAAACAGGGGCCGAGATCTTCAGTCCAAAAATCATAACACTCGTACTTTTTTTTTTTTTGACGCTGATTTCATCTCCTAATGTCTTAACATTTCTCATGTCAGAAATAAGATTGTTTAGATCACGGTCGCTCTGCGTGGGAGAAGAGTTAACAGGATTTCGACGAATGTGGGTAAGTTTGTGGATTCTGTCCAAAAGTTTACGAACATTAAAATGATACGAACGTGGTAAACTTTGGTTAAGTAAACATTAAATAGGATCATTGTGGTGAGAAAGGATAAAAGAGTGTGCAAGTCGGATGATTGCGAGTGGTTTCGGACCGAAAGCGGCGTCGTGTTCATCGTGAAAGATCATGCATGAATGGTGGTTTTATACATTTTGACAGATTCTGCACATCTTGTTCATAAATTAGATGAAAATTTTCAGTCTGTCCAACTTCGAGCATTGTTTTCTGCGTATTTTGACTCAATAAGCTGTTCATGAAAGTCAACATCGTCAATGACATTTTTCTGTTTATGATTTTTTTTCTGTCCAAATAGTGCGTTAACACAATCTCACTTATGCCATTAGAATAAACTGTTGGCGTCAATCGCAGGTTGTTAAACAACAGTGAACTGGGCATGTTAAGGAACACACACAGATTTTCCGCACTGACGGCACACAATAAAGCAAGTGCTTTGTGGTATAAATTTGTCAATACAATTTCACATAATAATAATTTTACATCCATTTAATTCTGCTACACTCAAAAGTTAAGATTTAAAGGATTGCATCATTACTTGATTTTAACTGGTTTTCAAATATGTTCATTGCGCAAACGAACTAACCTCATTCAAGCACACTTTTAACAAACCTGATTACAATAAATAAAACAATCTCCTTATTTGTTGGATTATTATTATTATTTCGGTAACTCTGACTACATGTGCTGAAAAAAATAATATTGCCAAAGTAGTAGGGTAACACCAGTGAAAAAAAATAAAATGGTACATGCTGTCTTTAAATAAATGCACAAAAAATATATAAAAAAATCATTAAGCTGTCATTTATGCGCATTCATAAAGTCAAAGGGTAATCTAATAATGTGGTGTAAGTTTAAATGTTAGAAAAATAAATTTTTAGACATCTTGCCATACCAAAAGTGGATGTTTCTGTAGAATGAGCCTATAGTTTTGTGTATTATTTCTCCTAATCATATTTAGAACACCATGCCTAATAAATGTCTGAAGTAGCTCATATTCATTATTTTAAAAGGAACACACCGGCAGGCCTAATATGAAATCAAAAAACTTCTCCAAATACTTTGTAGGCCACCATTCATGCAGCATCATATTCTGTAAATCAGGCTATGTAAACTGCAGCCTAGCATAGAGAAGATAATATCCTTATCTTGTAATTGACATGAACATGGAGACTAACAGTCATCATTCAAATTTCAGGGCCCGTATTCATAAAGAATCTTAATGCAAAGAGTAGTTCCTAGTGACAAAATTCTAAGAAACACAAGGTGCCAGAAGGAAGGCAACTTGGAGGATAAAAAGGCTGATGCCAAAAAGTCCACAGAAGTATGGGACAATAGTAGCTGGCTTAGTTGTATCCGCAAGCCCGCGAAAAAAACGGCTCTCCATGACATGATGCTTGGCGGTAAGGACAAGGATGTGGTTTCTGTTTTAGGATATGTGAAGCAAACTTGCAAACAGATGTCCGCAGCCAATAGAAGAATGTTTAATGCCAATCTTGCCGCCATCCTTGGATCTGCCAGTAAGCAAGTCAGGGATGCCTCTAGCAGAAAGTTAGGAATATCACAGAAGATCATTAGGAAATATGACCGTCTGAGAAAAGCAGGGCATGATCCAGAACAACGAAAAAAACGTTGTGATGCAGTAAGTGATGCAATTTGGCTTTCTGTGCAAGAATTTTTTTAAAGACCTGATGTATCAACCACACTGCCTCACAAGAAAACAGTCAGCAAACGAACTGGCTTACAGAAGCAAATCCTGCAGAAAAGCATGAAATCCACATACTCTGCCTGGCAAAATGAGAATCCCAACATGAAGTTGTGCTTCAGTAATTTTTGCACACTCCGACCAAGCCACATTTTGCCCTATGTAAAAGCCCATTTGAACCAATGCCTCTGTGAATATTGTGAGAATATTGACTTGAAGTTAAAGGTGATAAACCAGGTTGTCCAAGCTAAAAATCTGGACTGCAAAATCAGAGATCGATACCATGCAAGTGACATCACCGTCTGTCCACCTTCAGATGATGCCAGAAAGCTTCACAAGTTACCGTGTATTGACTGAAAATGTCAAGAATGCGGTGTTGATGCTGTAGAAGCATATCTGCAACCACTAGATGTAGCAGCAGAAAACAAAGTCTCCTGGCAGGTCTGGGGAAATACTACAGTGCGTGGAAATCTTAGGAAGGCCCTACTACCCAGGTCTGGCCAGTTTAAAGAATTGATCCAGGAGATGAAAAGTGAGCTCAAGATCTTACCCAACCATCTTTTTCAAGCTAGATGGCAGCAGAAGTAGTTCTGGGAAATAGTGAAAAATCCCCCCAAAGATTCAGTTGTCTGTATTATGGACTTCGCTGAGAATTATACATGCCTTTTACAGAACGAGGTACAGAGTGCCCACTGGGCTAAAGTCCAGGTTACAATTCACCCAGTAGTGTGTTTATACTCTTGTTCTTGTGGTGATCCAGAGCCAGTACGAGATTCAGAGATAATTGTGTCAAATGATGCCAAGCATGATTCCCATGCTGTCGCAGTATTTGTTAATACGGTCACTGGTCATCTGAAAGAAGTTCGCCAACTTGCATTGTCCAGGATGATTCAGTTCACAGATGGATGTAGTGGACAATACAAGTCTAAAACTCCTTTTGTTGACATTTCATTCGGTCAGCAGGATCTAGATTTTGTTGTAGAAAGACACTTTTTTTGCGGTTGATGTTGTGACTGTTCCAGGGACAAGACAAATTCATGTTGTTCGAGGTCGTGAGCCGTACAGTGTCCAGACTCGCAGGTTGTCCTACTTCTGCAAAGCATGTGAAGAGGGCAGAGGAGAGTGTGCTGATAGGTCATACACAGGTCCCTGGGTTGATAGGGTAATCAAGCTGAAGAAACAGCCAGATGCAGATCCATCCCTGGACATCTCTGGTATATCAGATGAGGTAAAAGCCCTGTCAGCTTCTATTCAAAAAGTGTACCACACATCAAAACTAAAAGATAATACTTTTATATGTTTTCAATGTATTTTAAGCTTTGATATTAACACTAATTTCTTTCAATGTCAGCATTGTTTCCAAGCCCAGACTCCGATGCAGGTGATCTTGCAGAAATCAGTGATCTAGTGGATGATCTCATAGAAGACTTAGAAAGTGGTCATTTCCAGCTTGAGGTGAGTACAGATACGAATATATTTTTTACATGGTTTTTCAGTTGCTAAAAATGTATTAAATTGTATACAGTATTCAATCACCTTACACATCATTGATATCGTACAGATTTTTTAACACAACAAATGTTTCACATCACTTTCAGGACCGAAGTCCTGCAACAAATGTACATGAGACTGACCCTGTTGTTGTAGCTGGCTGCTCCCAAACACAGTTGTACAGTGAGTCTCAGGTAATTGTCCATATTTTAGCGTCATCTGGAATTCCATACAAAGCTTAAAAATTCACATGAAAAATGTGAGCTGAACATTCTCTCTCTTTTTAAGTTTATTTCCTAATATAATTTTGCAGAAGTCCAGTCCTAAAGTCATGAGAGTGCAAAACAGGCCCACAAGTGGAGAGAAGACAGAGAGACAGCAGCTAGATACAAAGCAGCTGTACAGATGTAAGCAGTGAAATCACTACCTCTTTTTATCATGTTTATGGTTCATAAATAGGTTATACATCACACACATGACCAGCGTCGGCCAATAGTGAGCCTACGTGTGACGTAGAACACAGAAGCGCTACGCTGTTTCACTACGTGAACTACTCAAAGCCCATAGAGAAGGAAATGAATCAAGTTGAATAAAGTCGTTGTTTTTGTTTGTTTTGGACCAAAATGTATTTTCGATGCTTCAAAAACTTCTAACTAACACACTGATGTCACATGGACTACTTTGATGATGTCTTTATTAGCTTTCTGGACAAGGACAGTATACCGTACATACATTTCCAATGGAGGGACAGAAACTCTCGGACTAAATCTAAAATATCTTAAACTGTGTTCCGAAGATGAACAGAGGTCTTACGGGCTTGGAACGACATGAGGGTGAGTCATTAATGACATTATTTTCATTTTTGGGTGAACTAACCCTTTAACTTATATGTATCTGCCTCAACTGCCTTCCATTTACTTCTGCAGTAAATTATTGTCCTTCAGTTAACAAATATTCAGGGTTACTTTGCATAAAGAGTTATTGGTGCTCTATTCAGCAGAATTACTCATTTTATCTGTCCAAGTTACAAATGTTATTTAATTCACGATGTATGGTCTTTAAATTTGATAGTATGATGACAGGTTATTTAAATGTGTTATGAACTTGTTCTATTCTTTGCCAGTTTTCATGAAATGTTATTATTTTGTTACAGAGGCAATTTTGCTGGATTGTTTAATTTTTTTCCGTCCACGTTACACACGTTATAACTTTATGGGTAGTAGGAGGAGAGCGCTTGGCTTCTGGGATGCGACTACCACCAATCAGAGCATATATGGATGACATGACAACCATGACTACAACAGTAACCTGCACTAATCGGTTATTGGGGAAGTTAACAGATAATATTGAATGGGCACGAATGCAATTTAAGCCCTCTAAATCAAGGAGCATCTCGATAGTTAAAGGAAAGGTAGTAGATAAAACATTCTTCATTAATGGTGAGGCAATACCAATAGTTTCTGAGAAGCCAGTGAAGAGTCTTGGGAGATGGTACGATGGGGATCTAAAGGACACAGTTCAGGTGGGAGAAGTTAGACGACAAGCAGTGGAAGGGTTGAAGAGCATAAACAGCTGTGCTCTACCAGGCAAACTAAAACTCTGGTGCTTTCAGTTTGGTCTACTGCCGAGGTTGCTGTGGCCGCTGACCGTGTACGACGTTTCTTTGACAACAGTGGATAAGCTGGAAGCGTTGGTAAGTTCATACATCAGGAAATGGTTGGGAGTTCCACGCTGCCTCAGCAGAGTAGGACTTTATAGTAAAGGAATATTGCAGCTGCCAGTCTCTGCTTTAACCGAGGAGTTTAAGTGTGCCAAGGTCAGACTGGAAATGACCTTAGTAGAGTCACGCGACAAATGTGTAAGGGACGCAGCCCCTGTGTTAAAGACTGGTAGAAAGTGGTCCGCAAAGAAATCTGTAGTAGAGGCAAAGGCTGCCCTTCAAATTGGGGATATCGTGGGACAGGTACAGCATGGAAGAGGGGGTTTTGGGCTCTGTTTAGCTCCTCCTAAATGGCACAAGGCAGGCCCAGCTCAAAGGAGGAAGCTGGTAGTCAACGAGGTGCGAAAGCAGGAGGAGAGGATGAGGTGTATAAAGGCCATTTCCCAGGCCAAGCAGGGAGAGTGGATGAGATGGGAGAGTGTGGAACAACGTAAGATGGGCTGGCAAGACCTTTGGTCAATGGAAGAGAGTAGGATCAGTTTCCTTATTAGGTCAACATATGATGTTCTCCCATCACCGCAGAACCTAAACCTCTGGGTAGGAGAGGATCCCTCTTGTCCTTTGTGTTTATCACCTACCACATTAAGGCACATTTTGACAGGATGTAAGGTGGCTCTTAGCCAGGGTCGGTTTACTTGGCGCCATGACCAAGTACTGCGATGTTTGGCTTTAGCATTGGAAGGCAAGCGTAGTATGACCAATAAGTTGCCACCTGTTCTAGCAAAACATTACACGCAGAAGACAATATTCCTCCGCCCAGGCGAGCAACCACCAAGAAAAGGTGTTAACACCAGTTCTCGACCAGGACAACTGGAAGCTGCTAGGGACTGGAAGATGCTGGCTGATCTTGATCAACGGCTTATTTTTCCACCTGAGATTGTCACCACTAACCTACGACCAGATATTGTTTTGTGGTCTGGATCAGCACGCATTGTTCAACTGATAGAGTTAACAGTGCCATGGGAGAATGCGGTAGATGAGGCATATGAGAGGAAGAAACTGTGGTATGCTCAGCTGGCCACTGAAGCAGAACAGCGAGGATGGAGAGTCCAGGTTTATCCAGTGGAAGTGGGTTGTCGAGGTTTTGTGGCACACTCTACAACCCGGTTCCTCAGAGACGTCGGATTCAGTGGCCAAGAGTTGCGTTGCACAGTAAAGAACTTATCTGAAGCAGCAGAAAGGAGCAGCAACTGGCTGTGTTTGAGACGGAAAGATTCTAGCTGGCTGTGTACAGGCCGCCACGCTACGGTTTCGTAGAATTCTTGAAAGCTTGAAGAGTCTGTTGGTTTATTTGTATACGTTCCTGCTGATATTGCGTGAATGACGGGTGGTTGGGAAGATATTGTGTTTTGTGGTAGATGGTATGCCATACAGAACCGTTGCCACTGAAACTGCATTAACGCGCCAGTGGGGCTCGACAGCCTTAGTCAAACGGGTTGGCGCGTATGGTTGGGTTGCGGAGAGATTGTGAGATTGTGGTTAGGTCTCAGCAGCAGGAGGGATGTAGAGGTCAGTAAGCTGGGCTGAGTTGAGTGGGGGACAGAGGGGGGACTCTGGGACGCCAGAGTCACTGTCGAGCCCTCTTGAGGTGTCGTGGGCTAGTCGACGAAACACTGAGGACGGAAGGTGCCCACTTGAAGACCCTAGAGATGTCCCCTACTCGGCTCAATCCAGACGGTTGTCGTGCTGGTCCACTAGGGAGACCACACTGTAAGTTGCAGCCGTCGTGTGTGCTGACGCGCCAAGTACACTGCAGCCGTTAACGCCGGACAGAAGGGGAGTCACACCACCATATGGAAAGAAGCGAAAATGGATGGAGAAGCATAGTTTACTGTAAAGCTAGTTTTGCTTATCTTGGCGAAAGCCGAGTACAAATCAGCATGAAGTTTTAACATCTACTCTCGTGTAATGGAAATCTTGCACACTTAGGAGTTCCTTTGTCTTCTAAATTTGGCAAATAAATTAAAAAAATATATCTGTGGTATTTGTTAGAAATTTAGCTGGCTTTAAGTTTATGAACATACCAGACTCAAAAATGCACCTTTAAGTTTATAGAACAGATAATATTAGATGGCCACCCTGCCTGCATGGAAGTCCTATTACCAGTTTTGTGACTCATAACTATACCAAATTAGGAACAAAGCAAAACATGAACTTGGATTCAACAACCAGAATTTTATTAAACTGAATTAGATTAAGTACACTTTCTGCTTGAACTTACACTGTTTTTCCGTCCATGTTACATACGTAAAATTTTACATCAACTCAACTTTGATCAAAGTTTACTAGTTTACCATTGCCAGATTTATCCTGCCTTTCACACAGCTGTAGCCCAGGTTTTCTCAGGATGTTAACCTGAGGACAATGGCTTTCTCCATGAAGATTGATTTTGCAGGCTGTTGTCGTTAGGCCTAAACTGTGGAATCGCCCAGTAATATTTTCAAAACCGCTAAGAAATCTAGTTTTAAATATACTTCTTTTGAAGTGTTGGTGCTTAATGTAAAAATGTATAGTGTAAACGATAAATCACGTTTGAGAATTCTGCTGGCTACTGTATACAGGCCACCAGGGCACCATAAAGATTTTATCAAAGAATTTGCTGACTTTTTATCAGAATTAGTATTGGCTGCAGAACAGATAAGGTACTAATTGTTGGTGATTTTAATATACATGTAGATAATGAAAAAGATGCACTGGGATTGGCATTTAAAGACATTGTAAACTCTATTGGAGTTAGACAACACGTGTCAGGACCTACTCATTGTCGTAATCATACTCTAGATCTGAAATTCTGCAGCAGAGCGATGACATCTCAGATCATTATCTAGTCTCATGTAAACTTCATTTAGCCAAGGCTGCAAAGCCGACTCCGTGTTATAAATATGTTAGACCTATAACTTCTGCCACTAAAGATTGCTTTATCAATAATCTTCCTGATCAGTTTCATCATCTCAGCATCCCAGATAGCCTAGAAGAACTCGATATTGCGACAGAAGCTTTTAACTCTCTCTTTTCCAGCACTTTAGACGCAGTTGCTCCGTTGCGCTTAAAGAAGATTAAACAAAATAGTCCAACGCCGTGGTACAACGAGCACACTCAGGCCCTTAAGAGAGCAGCCAGAAAAATGGAGCGCAACTGGAAGAAAACTAAACTAGAGGTATTTCGCATTTCATGGAAGGAGAGCTCGATTGCTTACAGAGAGGCCTTAAAAGCTGCTAGATCTGCTTATTTTTCAACCATATTAGAAGAAAATAAACATAATCCTAGATATTTATTTGAAACAGTGGCTAAACTAACGAAAAAGAAAGCTTCAAGCCCAGAAATGTCCAAGCAACACAGCAGTAATGACTTTATGAACTTCTTCACTGATAAGATTGATAATATCAGAGACAAAATTATAACTATGCAACCGTCTACAGTATCGCATCAGGGAGTGCATTGTAGTCTCCCTGAGGAAAAATTTGATTCATTTGTTGCCATAAGAGAGGAAGAATTTTCTAAACTCGTTAATTCATCTAAATCGACAACTTGTATGTTAGACCCTATACCGACTAAGCTACTGAAAGAGATGCTTCCAGATGTCATAGATCCTCTTCTTAATATCATTAATTCATCTTTGTCTCTAGGATACGTACCAAAAACCTTTAAGCTGGCTATGATAAAACCGCTTGTTAAAAAAACACAACTTGATCATATAAAATTAGTCAATTACAGGCCGATCTCGAATCTGCCTTTTCTGTCCAAGATATTAGAAAAAGCAGTATCCTCACAACTGTGTTCCTTTCTAGAAAGAAATGATATCTGCGAGGATTTTCAGTCCGGATTTAGACCGTACCATAGTACAGAGACAGCTCTCATTAGAGTTAAAAAAAAAAAAAAAAAAAAAAATAAGTGCTTCGCCTGTGCTTCCCCCTAATATAGTCCCAAGTCAATATCTGCCTAGGAAATCGCCTAGTGTTAATCTGCATCGCTATTTGTACTCATACTCGTTGTGAATACGCAGGCCACAAGAAGTAATTATGTGTTTTTAAAAAAATGTTTTTTATTACTTTTACTCAGGACATGCTAGCTGGCAACAAAGGATTCCATTCATTGTGCTAAGCTAAGCTAACGCCGACCCTGTCAAACTAAAACAATGCATGCACTGAGACAAAAATGCATTTGCACACCTATCTAAATGTAGGAAAGAATGTGAATAAGCCCATTTCAAAAAACGGTGGAGTGTTCCTTTAAATCCTGATATACTCATTACATCATAAGAAGAATGGCATCTACGCTAATTTTAGTGTCTTTGTTTATCCCGACATTTTCACGTTTAAAGTCTGTTTAGAGAGAACGGCGTCGTCTTAGCGGCCCCTAATTTAATAACAAATGATCACTTTGACGGAGGTGAATCAATCAAAACTAACTTTAGCTGGAAATAACATTATTCAAGTATCGCAATATAGCCAAAACAATCCCTGTTACCTTAAATTATATGTTTGTCTCTGTAAAGCTGCTTTGAAACAATCCATTGTTAAAGGCGCTATATAAATGAAGATGACTTGACTTGTTTTTTTAAAACATTATAGGCACAAATCCCATGTTTCTGTAGTGAGAACTATTAAATTTGTTTGATCTAAGACACAATTATCTATGTGTATGTTTTCACGGTGATATGATATGATGATATGAACATTAAAATACACAATACTGCCATATTTTAACACCAACTTTTAGATTGATATTTAATTATGTTAAAAAACTACTAAAACGTTTTAATTAAGGGCCGTTCACACTGAACTTCTTGCGTTGACTTCACATGCATGTGAAAGTGGGACACAAGAAACACAAGATCAAGTGAATTTCACTACAAGAAAGAACACAAATGTTTGCAGTAAAGCAGAATAGATTGTATAATTTTACATTTTGGAATTAATATTATTTGTTATACATGTTTGTAAAAATACGCACAAAATTAAGGTACAAATTCTGGTAAAATTGTTACAAATTATAAACCATATATCAAATAAATGTAAAATAAAGCAGGTTAAAATATTTAGATTTAGTTTGACCAGATGTTGACAATATGAAACCTCCCTTTACTGACCATTTGTTTAAAAAAACCCCAGAACATTCTGTACCATTTCATAGTTGAACTGTTTATCTAAATGTGATGAAGTGCTTGAATGTTTCTAACATGAATGTTCTTCAGCATCATGAATGAATGAGGAATAAACACCAACCTCTTTGTTCTTCAGGATCTTCAGTGTGTTTCATTCTGCAGGTTCTGGATCACTCGTGTTCTCACTGTCCTCTTTAATAAACTCAGTCTTGGCAGATTTCAGCTCTTCCTGAAGCTTTCATGCTCGTCTTCACTTGCAGTGGATGGGAATTTACAGCATATATTGGGGAATTATTGTGGGAGGAGCTTTGCTGGTGATGTGATTACAGTGGGAGAAGCTTCACTGATGATGTGATTGTAGTGGGAGGAGCTTCACTGATGATGTAATTTCAGTGGGAGGAGCTTCACTGATGATGTATTCAGAGGAGCTGATCTGCAAAAATAAAAAATACCGAGTTTGTTTTTATAATATATGAAACTTTTAAGCATTTATGTCATTCATCGTACAGTAACTGATGGCAATTCATTCATTATTTGTATTGCTAATCCTAACTTTATTCTGCTTCTTCATTAAAATACAGGCATCTAGAAATATAGAAAAGAATATAAATAATTTACATTTTTAAAAATATAAATAATGGTAAGAAAAACAGTTAAAATCATAAACAGAAATAAACGTACAGTAGCCAACAAATCCCCTCAGTCTGCTGACACCAATGAAATGAGCTTTAAGTGTCAGTTTACAGGAGATGTGAAGACATCAGCATAATAAATGAGGTGAAAACAGGCACTATTGTCATGAAATAAAGAGTGTTTTCAGCAGATCTGTTAATATTGATGATCCTCAGACTATCAACACTCATTCAACAAGCCATTCAGGATCATCAGCAGATCATCTCACTTTATTCTGAGTGTTTGCTGTTAGAAACACATTATTTGAGTCAGGATATAAAAGCCTATACAACTGTTACTGTTTTTTCTCACAATATGACATGGATAAAACATCAATAACACGATCACTAATGACACTTATCTTCATAAACCACGACAGTAAATAATTACAGCAGGATAATATGACCAAATTAATCTAAATATAGCTAGTTTGATCTTATGATAACTACATTAATCACTAAAAAGTAGTTGGATTAACAGAAAAATGTAATTATCATAAAACTTTTAATTTATATATATATATATATAAAAAGACCACCACAAACAAAACACTATTGTTCCTACAGTAAAACGCTATTGGTATGTATTAGTATTGACTAATGTCTCACGTGGCTCATCATAGGCTCAATGTAAAGCATTTAGCACTATCTATTCCAGTATGACACATTGAGATCGATTCACATTCATTCCCCTCACAAATCTTAAACTTTGACTTTTGACTTGAAACAATCACACAAATGCACTCAAAATCTCTCAGGACTGAATGAACTCCACATATTCTCCTCAGGCTCGCTGCTGCTGCACTAAATGTTTATTTCAGGAGGAAAACGCCAGAAAAGACGCACAAGTATCGCTGTGATCGATGAAAACAATACAGAAATGAGCCTGTCTCTTAATCAAACTGTATAAAGTGTGTGTGCTGGTTGTGTAAAGATGAGAAATACCGTGAACTGCTCTCCTCGCCTCAGAAGACTCGACGCTGAAACTCTGTGAGGGAAGAAGAGAAAGACGCGCGAGCGAGCGGTGACGTCATCGGCCGCCAACGGTAGAAGATCAGAGACGCGCCTTAAGCCGTTTTAGCATAAACCCCAGGCTGTATTAGTCGTAATTTATTTTTGACTAGTCAAACTTCAATTTCCAGATATTTTAATTCTAATTTTCACTCGTTGTAAATTGAATTAATATACAATGTGATTATGACTAGTCATCCCATACAAAAATGTACTATATGGCCATATATACAGTATGTACTTATATTTTAAATAGCATGACACATATATTTGACTTATCTGAGAACACAATATATGCCTGCAACATATATGGACATTTATGTGTCCAAACATGTGAAGAAAATATTTGAGTTCATCCATATATGATACCAGCTGCATATATTACAGTATAGTATTGGTTTCTCGCATATATAGACAACATTAAGTATAAATATGTGACATACATATTTGTTTATTTCCACATATTTAATAAATGTATGTAAACATACATGCATGTGATACTGATGCATTGCTGAAATATATGAAAAACAAGGGGAATATATGGATTCAAGTCCTGCTGATAATGACAGCAGAAAGGACAGCACTCAGCCCACATGACCTTTCTACAGGGAACACCAAGAAGGACAATGGGAAAGATGAGCAGATGATTGAAATCACATGTGGTTGTCACTAACAGAAATAATGAAGCTTTAATTCACAGATGAAGGAAGCTCAATTCCAGGAAGGTTTCTGGGACGAGTCTAACAAAAAGAGCCATTGCCTTGTAATTTCAGAAGAAATGATCAACAGAGTGACATTTGAGTCCATGCCTCTCAACTTAAAATACACCAACAGACTTCAGCAACCCCACACAACAGGGAGTGAGGGGTTAAAGACATGCTGACAATGACAGAAAAGAGTCCATTGCAACGAACGACTCTCAAGAGAGTTGTTGTGTTTGTTATGGTTAACTAAAAGACGAAGGAGAAGATGGTATGTCCGCCCATTAAACACCAGAGTACAGCGTTCTGGTCAAAGACATGGGTGCAGTGGACGAGCTTTGGATACTTTCGGATGTCTGCTCAGCAGTTCGACGACTTGCTGCATCGCATTAAACCTTATTTGGACCATAAAAGAACCCACACCAGCCCAGTAAGTAGGCAAGAGAGACTGGCTGTCACGCTGCGCATACTTGCATCTGGAAGTACACAAAAATGTGTTGCCTCCAGCTGCAAATTGGGATCAACCGCAGTCTCGGTGATAGTGAGTGAGGTCTGCCTCACTCATGAATTTTGGAGAGTGTGGAACTTTCCCAACTGTTTGGGGTGTGTGGATGGGAAACACATCCCAATCAATAAATGTAATATCATATAAAAAAATTGATGACCTGTGCAGAGTGGTAAACAAGATTGGGTGACCAAGTTTCAACAATCAATCTTAGAATTTTGTAGTAAATGGGGATTGTTGGGAATGGCTGAGGAGAAGTTTATTCACCATGTGAGATTATCTTTAGCACAGCATGCAAACATAGAAGAAAGATTGAAGTCTGATTTTATGATAGGGAAAGATATTTAATTAATTGGATTATACTCAGATAGTCAAAGTTAGATTATTACTGCATATTGTAATGAAGAACTAGTTTGCTTTTTCCAGCAACGAAGATCTTGCTTTACTAAAAACAGAATGGGAGAACTGCTGTTGTCAACCAGTGATTATTAAAAGAACTAGGGTAAAGATGGTTAAAAATGGAATTTAGATAAAGAGCTAATTGTTCAGGAACAAATATTTATAAAGTTAATTTGATTCATGCAGTTCTCTAAGTGTTCAAATTTCAGATGGCTTCAGTGTCGAATGGAAGAGGTGAAAGGTCAGAGACAGGAAAGAGAGAAGGAGTGGGTGAGGGGCGTTCAGCTCCCTCCTGAAGATGACCACTTTCTGGAAACTCAGCATGGAGAAAGACTGATTTAATGCTGGAAAAGGTGAAACTTTCACTTGAGACTTTTCCTGAGAACAAAGAGACTGAGATGCAAAACTGTGGCAGGATCTTCCAATGCCCAAACTGAGAATAGGCAGAGAAACAACAGAGCCTATATTCCAGTCTGAGACACCAGGCCTTTGAGTGACAGGCTGACGACACATGCAGAGCGACAGCCGAGAAGCTTCAACAGGCGGATGATCTGAGAACAGAAGAACTGACTGACATCCTTCCCTTACGGGCAACACAGGTGTGACAACTCCAGTGATCACTCTAGAGAGACTGCTGCAAATTTGGTTAATTATTATATTAACTTTATTCTTCTTGATTATTCACTGGTCTAATAGCAATTCTTTATATTCTCTGCTAAACTAACCCTCTCTGCTTTATCAGTAGGTACAAGTCCAGCTCTATAAGAAAAAGAAAGTCCATTGACAAAGAGAAGTGAGTCCTTAACTCACCAAATAGTTAAGACTGAGGCTGGATTTGGTATAGTGAGGGCTATTATATTCAAAAAGTTCATAGGGCTAAAAGCATGAGAAAAATGATTCTGTAGCAAAGAAGAAAAAAATAGGGAAAACTGTCAAAGAATAATTATTATTGTTGGCAAAACATTGATACTGGTCACTCGATTTTGTTTTGGTAATTTTCTAAAGATAGATTGGAGAAAAAATTACTCCAAAAGTCCAAAGTTATGAAATCACAAATGCTGTCTAAACTGGGATAATGAGATGGAAATGTTATTGCCATGGATCCAAGATTATGCAGAGATCTCAAATTTCTTTTTAAAACAGCTCATGAGCAAAAAACAAAAAGAATATAAAAATTAGACAAACAAATGAGAAAATGCATTTGAGAAATTACAAGTGGCTAGCCTATTATTCTGAAATATTAAATCTATTAGAATTTGTAAAAATAAACAATGGTGTTAGACTAAACCTTATGATCATTGACACTTCTCAATAGTGTTTAGTTGTGTTAACCTGATCAGACCTTGTGGCTAAAAATCATAAGATGCCACATTTAGAGCACAACATGCTGAATGAATGCTGGCCAGTGTGTGTGAGAGTGACTGAGTGTGAATGGAGTGAGAGATGGTGTTTGAAGAAACACTGAGGCACATCAATTATTTTGCCAATACAGCTGTATCTAAATTTAATATGTGGGCCCACAGGGCAAATTCTGCCCAATCAAATAATGACCATAGATGTATTTGGTTAGTTAACTGGCACCCCCCTTTTTTTTTGCATAGACATAAAAATCACTATCCAAACTTAAATGGTTGTAATTCAGGAATGCTTTGGAATATAGACCTATGGCTGGTCTTGTTTTAAAGAAGACATTTTCCAGATTATTGTAGAAGTCTAGAAATGATAAAAAATGAAACAGAAAAAAAGTTATATAAGTTTGAGTTTATGAAATTGTGTAATGTAAAAATATAATTATTAATATTTTAAATAAAATATATATATTACAAAATATATTTTACTCTAAAACTGAAAGAAAATTAAAGACAAAAATTTGAACAAGTTGTATTCCAAATTTTAGGTTGATATCTAAAAAAATGAGCTTTCAGTAAGATTTTATTTGGGCGCAGTACCCAACTTTTTCACTAGACTCCATTACTGCCCATATAAAGGCGCCTCCATTTTCATATATGTTTTGAGTGATCTGAACCATGTATTTCCATAATTTTCATACAATTTATGAAGTAGACATCCTATTCAGAAGTAGTATGGGTGGTTTGGCAGTATTTGATTTGAATTCAACCTCTAATAAATGCATAAAAAGACTACGTTATAGCATTATAGCTCGCAGCCAATCAGAAATCGAGAATCCATACATTTTTCTTTATATTTAAAACATTTTCAGACCTTTTTTTCTCATAAAATGGAATTGGTGTTATCTTTTGAACTCATGGCATGAAAACAAACTGAGGTTTCTACCAATCTTTCATGATTTTTCGTGTTTGTTGTTATTTCAAAATAAAGGCCTAAATACTCCTAATGAATATGAAATATTCTTGTTGCAAATTGATAAATTACTGCTCCTCTGTAATTTATTTTAGATAACAGGCACCAAATATGAAAACTAGAGATTTTAAGCTTTCAAATGATATATAGTTTGGCAATAATACTTTAGGTTTTTATTTAGATATTATTGTTTTAAACATGCAATGGCAAATGGGCCCGCCGGGCCCGCCTAAAATTCCTAGTTGAAATTGAAAAAAAATAAATAAATAGAAAAACCAGTGCCACAATTGCGCAGCGCATAACACATCTGACTTTCTTTTCAGCATATCATGATGGAGCCGATCTTTGTCAAAAGTATGAAATATTGTCTTGTAACAAAGTGGGTTGAGTGTTATCCAAGATGCCTAATAAATAGTGGGCTGATAGTGGAACTGAAGACAAACAGATAACACAAAGTACATTGGAAATTTATTATGAGAAAAAATGTAAAGAAATTGTAATTATGATGATAACAAGCTGAAATATATGAAAAACAAGGGGAATATATGGATTCAAGTCCTGCTGATAATGACAGCAGAAAGGACAGCACTCAGCCCACATGACCTTTCTACAGGGAACACCAAGAAGGACAATGGGACAGATGAGCAGATGATTGAAATCACATGTGGTTGTCACTAACAGAAATAATGAAGCTTTAATTCACAGATGAAGGAAGCTCAATTCCAGGAAGGTTTCTGGGACGAGTCTAACAAAAAGAGCCATTGCCTTGTAATTTCAGAAATGATCAACAGAGTGACATTTGAGTCCATGCCTCTCAACTTAAAATACACCAACAGACTTCAGCAACCCCCCACAACAGGAGTGAGGGGTTAAAGACATGCTGACAATGACAGAAAAGAGTCCATTGCAACGAACGACTCAAAAGTCACACTGGTGAAAGATGTAAAGATGACAAGAGAGCTAACAGAGTGATCAAATCATGAATGAATGTAAAAAAGGAGACAAGCTTGACCAGAAACACAGGAATGAGAAGTTGCAGAATGTGGGAAGCTCACAAAGAGCTGTGCAAAGAAGAGAGAATCGAGATGAGTACAAGCTCAACAACAGTCAACATCAACCAAAACTTAAAACATTTATAAAATGTTTAATACATAACAAACTAATAAAACGTGAATCTAATCAAGCATCTTTTATTTCAAGAATGTAGAGATCTCAACACTGACTCAGTCTTAATAACATTTCTAAATTATCATAATCCTTCACAAATAAACATCATAAATGTTAAAGTGGAAAGGATGATTAAAAACATATGTATATTACATTTAGACATAATCAGCTGAATATACTTTACTCTGTAAATTAAGGTTTGTTGATTTTCATGTCTGCCACATATAAACAATGAGCCAAAACGAAATTATTGATCATTTTCATAAAATCATATGTAACACGTTCCTACGTGTGCTGACGTGTTGTTAACGCGTTCTCATGGCTATTCCCGTGTTGCTTTCTCCGAGGCAAGAGTAATGCTTCTTCTTCTTCTTCTTCTTCTTCAAAAAATCCTGATTAAACAGTCCACTATATTTGAAGTACACATATACAAGGAATTTTTCTTCAGCGACAAATCTTTCATTGTTTTTGTGGCGAAGGACGGCCGAGGGACGGGAGAACTTCGCGGGGGAGCGACGACGTGGATGATCGAGAGAGGAACAGGCCTGCTTTTCTTTGTATTTTGTTATATTTTATTTTGGTAGCCAGCAGTCGTCCGTGAGGGGCTGCTGGCAGGTACTTTGTTTGTTTATTTCATTTAAATAAAGTTTTATTTGATTGTCCTCCGTTTCCTGCCTCCCTCTTCCTTAAACCTTGCCACAGTTTTATTTGACTGTTAAAATTGTTTATCTGTTATTTGAAGTTTAACATCAAGAGATGTTCAAAACCGAGTGTTCTCATACAGCTTTTTATTCCTTTTGCAAAGAAATTGCCGTTTTTGCTAACTTTTTTGGGTTTTAACCAGCTATACCACTGATCTTAAGCTACACGGAAGTCCCATAAGTGAACAACGAACACTGGCCACTTAAAAATAAATATTATATTTTAAACGTGTATTTTAACCATAGATAATATATAAAAGACTTTAATGAGGAGGTCAGCTTCTTCTTCATTCAAAGGGCAAATCACACAATAAAACACTTCATTACTGCCACCTGCTGTTAGCCTAGCCCGACACAAGCTCCCCAGTAGCAAAGCAAAGACTTTTTTCACTACGGTTTCCTGAGAATCACTGCGCACTATGATTTGCACAGATAAACTTGATCTTGCTTGAGAGGTAATAGCAATATTGTT
The DNA here is from genome assembly GCA_029959095.1 of Rhinichthys osculus. Taxonomy (NCBI): domain Eukaryota; kingdom Metazoa; phylum Chordata; class Actinopteri; order Cypriniformes; family Leuciscidae; genus Rhinichthys; species Rhinichthys osculus. The sequence continues at coordinate 67,173,501 of JARWKJ010000002.1, read as the reverse complement.
GAAGGTAATCACTGTTTAAAAGAGCTAGCATGTTTTTCCAGGCCAAAGACTGTTTTTATAAATAATTATCTTTCCTCTGTATATCTGCTCTATTCAGTTAACGTGTATGTAAAACTGCTCACCGAAAAGAACTCCTGAAGCGCTGGTCTGAACACTTTTACACCCTTTTCAATGCTAGCCGCTCAGTCCAAGAACCAGCGATTGACCGCGTTCCACAACAACCAGTGAAAACTGAGTTGGATGTGGCACCAAGACTACAAGAGACTGAGGAAGCCGTTAAACATCTAAAGAGTGGAAAAGCTGCAGGAGTTGATGCCATCTGCACACCAAGCAAGTTGACAACAGGCTGACCAAGGCAAACAGAGCATTCAGCAGACTATACGGACGTGTCTGGAACAACAACAACCTAAAACAAGACACAAAGGTCAGTGTATACAAAGCTGTTGTGCTGACCACTCTGCTGTATGGCGCTGAGTCCTGGGTCACGTACCGCCATCACCTGAGACTCCTCGAGCGCTGCCTCCGCACAATCCTCAACATTCGTTGGAATGACTTTGTCCCCAACACTGAAGTCCTCGAGTCCTCGGGGCACCACGAAAGCGGTACAAAGACTCCCTGAAGAAGTCTCTCACTGCTTGTTGCATCGATTACCGTCAGTGGAAAACACAAGCAGCTGATCGCGACTCCTGGCGGCGCACAGTCCATCAGCCCACTTCCCTCTTTGAAGATACCCGCAGGGCCAGTATGGAGGACAAAAGGAGAAGAAGAAAGAACCGTGTCCCCATCCTGGACCAGACCTTTACCTGCAGCTGTTGTGGCAGGACCTGCCTGTCTCGCATAGGCCTCGTCAGTCACCAGCGTGCCTGTAGAAAACGTGAATGTCCTTCCTAAATCTTCGTGCGTGAATCCAAGCCATGATGATGATATATGTACGGTGGCCGAGAGAGCTCAACGCGCTGCAACTGAAGCAAACACATGCAAATAGAAAAAAAAACACGTGCAAATAGAAAAAAACGCGTGCAAATAGAAAAAAAACACGTGCAAATAGAAAAAAACGCGCGCAAATAGAAAAAACACGCGCAAATAGAAAAAAACGCGTGCAAATAGAAAAAAACGCGTGCAAATAGAAAAAAACGCGTGCGCAAATAGAAAAAACACGCGCAAATAGAAAAAAACGCGTGCAAATAGAAAAAACGCGCGCAAATAGAAAAAAACGCGCGCAAATAGAAAAAACGCGTGCAAATAGAAAAAAACGCAGGCAAATAGAAAAAAAAACGCGTGCAAATAGAAAAAAACGCGGGCAAATAGAAAAAACGCGCGCAAATAGAAAAAACGCGTGCAAATAGAAAAAAACGCGGGCAAATAGAAAAAAAACGCGGGCAAATAGAAAAAACGCGCGCAAATAGAAAAAACGCGTGCAAATAGAAAAAAACATGTGCAAATAGAAAAAAAGTGCAAATAGAAAAAAACACGTGCAAATAGAAAAAAACGTGCAAATAGAAAAAAACTCGTGCAAATAGAAAAAAACGCGTGCAAATAGAAAAAAACGTGCAAATAGAAAAAAATGCGTGCAAATAGAAAAAACGCGTGCAAATAGAAAAACCGCGTGCAAATAGAAAAAACACGTGCAAATAGAAAAAAACACGTGCAAATAGAAAAAACGCGTGCAAATAGAAAAAACACGTGCAAATAGAAAAAAACACGTGCAAATAGAAAAAACGCGTGCAAATAGAAAAAACGCGTGCAAATAGAAAAAAACGCGTGCAAATAGAAAAAAAGACGTGCAAATAGAAAAAAACGCGTGCAAATAGAAAAAAACACGTGCAAATAGAAAAAACGCGTGCAAATAGAAAAAACACGTGCAAATAGAAAAAACGCGTGCAAATAGAAAAAAACGCGTGCAAATAGAAAAAAAGACGTGCAAATAGAAAAAAACACGTGCAAATACGTGCAAATAGAAAAAACACGTGCAAATAGAAAAAAACACGTGCAAATAGAAAAAAACGCGTGCAAATAGAAAAAACGCGTGCAAATAGAAAAAAACGCGTGCAAATAGAAAAAAACACGTGCAAATAGAAAAAAACACGTGCAAATAGAAAAAAACGCGTGCAAATAGAAAAAAACGTGCAAATAGAAAAAACACGTGCAAATAGAAAAAAACGTGCGCAAATAGAAAAAACACGTGCAAATAGAAAAAAACGCGTGCAAATAGAAAAAAACGTGCAAATAGAAAAAAACTCGTGCAAATACAAAAAATGCGTGCAAATAGAAAAAAACGCGTGCAAATAGAAAAAAACGCGGGCAAATAGAAAAAAACGCGTGCAAATAGAAAAAACACGCGCAAATAGAAAAAAACGCGCGCAAATAGAAAAAAACGCGGGCAAATAGAAAAAAAACGCGTGCAAATAGAAAAAAACGCGGGCAAATAGAAAAAACGCGCGCAAATAGAAAAAAACGCGTGCAAATAAAAAAAAACGCGCGTAAATAGAAAAAAACGCGCGCAAATAGAAAAAACGCGTGGAAATAGAAAAAACCGCGGGCAAATAGAAAAAAAACGCGTGCAAATAGAAAAAAACCCGTGCAAATAGAAAAAAACGCGGGCAAATAGAAAAAAACGCGTGCAAATAGAAAAAACACGCGCAAATAGAAAAAAACGCGCGCAAATAGAAAAAAACACGCGTGCAAATAGAAAAAAACGCGCGCAAATAGAAAAAAACGCGCGCAAATAGAAAAAAACCCGTGCAAATAGAAAAAAACGCGGGCAAATAGAAAAAAACGCGTGCAAATAGAAAAAACACGCGCAAATAGAAAAAAACGCGCGCAAATAGAAAAAAACACGCGTGCAAATAGAAAAAAACGCGCGCAAATAGAAAAAAACGCGCGCAAATAGAAAAAAACATGCAATTAGAAAAAAAACACCTGCAAATAAAAAAAACCCCATCATCGTCAGTTTCACAAAACGTGTGCTCCAAATACAGAACGGAGCTGCAAAAGTACAGCAACGCGCTGCAAATAGAAAAAAACGCGCGCAAATAGAAAAAAACGCGTGCAAATAGAAAAAAACGCGCGCAAATAGAAAAAAACGCGTGCAAATAGAAAAAAACGCGCGCAAATAGAAAAAACACGCGTAAATAGAAAAAAACGCGTGCAAATAGAAAAAACGCGCGCAAATAGAAAAAAACGCACGCAAATAGAAAAAAACTCGTGCAAATAGAAAAAACGCGCGCAAATAGAAAAAAACTCGTGCAAATAGAAAAAACGCGCGCAAATAGAAAAAAACGCGCGCAAATAGAAAAAAACGCGCGCAAATAGAAAAAAACATGCAATTAGAAAAAAACACCTGCAAATAAAAAAAACCCCATCATCATCAGTTTCACAATACGTGTGCTCCAAATACAGAACGGAGCTGCAAAAGTACAGCAACGCGCTGCAAATAACACAGACCACAACGGAAATGTTTCCAGGGGAACCAAATAAGTGACGAACCCGGCTGGGACGTGCTTATTGCTCGTGAGCTTCCCTATGCCATACTCCCTTCTAAGGGCAGACGACAGAGCCCTTAAAGTGGGCCTTTGGAGTGAGCAGGGCTCTAGTGTGCTGTTATAGCCGTGTAGAGCGCACTTGATGAAGGAGCAACTAAAGACAACGTAACTTCCTCATTATTTTCACCTGGGATGTTCCCATGACAACGCAGCACGGCGTCCATCAGCTGGTCTTACCACAGAAATATAATGCTGTTAACATAACGGATGCAAATACATTTTTATTTTTATTTTTACTTTTACTTTACAAAAAAGCTTTTAAAATATGCTTTTAACATCTGTGTGTCTCAACTTTAAAACTTTGGACCCTACATTACCTAGCATTTCTTATGAAAGTTTTCTTTATGAAAATTTAAATATAACATGAACCAATTTGTACAGTGTAACTGATGAAAGATCTCTTTCTAACTATCTATCTATCTATCTATCTATCTATCTATCTATCTATCTATCTATCTATCTATCTATCTATCTATCTATCTCTTTCTAACTATCTATCTATCTATCTATCTATCTATCTATCTATCTATCTATCTATCTATCTATCTATCTATCTATCTAATCTATCTTTCTATCTAATCTATCTCTTTCTAACTGATCTATCTATCTTTCTTTCTAACTAATCTATCTTTAATCTTTTTAACTAATCTATCTTTCTTTCTTTCTAAGTAATCTATCTATCTTTCTTTCTAAGTAATCTATCTATCTTTCTTTCTTTCTAACTACTCTATCTTACTTTCATTCTAACTAATCTAACTTTCTTTCATTCTAACTAATCTATCTTTCTTTCTAACTAATCTATCTTTCTTTCTAACTAATCTATCTATCTTTCTTTCTAACTTATCTATCTATCTTTCTTTCTAACTTATCTATATTTCTTTCTAACTAATCTATCTTTCTTTCTTTCTAACTACTCTATCTTTCTTTCATTCTAACTAATCTATCTATCTTTCTTTCTAATTTATCTATATTTCTTTCTAACTAATCTATCTTTCTTTCTAACTAATCTATCTTTCTTTCTAACTAATCTATCTTTTTCTTTCTAACTAATCTATCTTTCTTTCTAACTAATCTATCTATCTTTCTTTCTAACTTATCTATATTTCTTTCTAACTAATCTATCTTTCTTTCTTTCTAACTACTCTATCTTTCTTTCATTCTAACTAATCTATCTTTCTTTCTAACTAATCTATCTTTTTCTTTCTAACTAATCTATCTATCTTTCTTTCTAACTAATCTTTCTTTCTTTCTAACTAATATATCTTTCTTTCTAACTAATCTATCTATCTTTCATTCTAACTTATCTATCTTTCTTTCTAACTAATCTATCTTTCTTTCTTTCTTTCTTTCTTTCTTTCTTTCTTTCTTTCTTTCTTTCTTTCTTTCTTTCTTTCTAACTAATCTTTCTTTCTTTCTAACTAGTCTTTCTTTCTTTCTAACTAATCTATCTTTCTTTCTAACTAATCTATCTATCTTTTTTCTTTTTAACTAATCTGTCTTTCTTTCTTTTTAACTAATCTATCTATCTATCTATCTATCTTTCTTTCTAACTAATCCTTCTTTATTTATTTCTGACTAATCTTTCTTTCTTTCTTTCTTTCTTACTGATCTATCTTTCTAACTAATCTTTCTTTCTTTCTTTCTTTCTAACTAATCTTACTTCTTTCTTTCTTTCTTTCTTTCTTTCTTTCTTTCTTTCTTTCTTTCTTTCTTTCTAACTAATCTTTCTTTCTTTCTTTCTTTCTTTCTAGCTAATCTTTCTTCTTTCTTTCTTTCTTTCTTTCTTTCTTTCTTTCTTTCTTTCTTTCTAACTAATCTTTCTTCTTTCTTTCTTTCTTTCTTTCTTTCTAACTAATCTTTCTTCTTTCTTTCTTTCTTTCTTTCTTTCTTTCTTTCTTTCTTTCTTTCTTTCTAACTAATCTTTCTTTCTTTCTTTCTTTCTTTCTAACTAATCTTTCTTCTTTCTTTCTTTCTAACTAATCTTTCTTCTTTCTTTCATTCTTTCTTTCTTTCTAACTAATCTTTCTTCTTTCTTTCTTTCTTTCTTTCTTTCTTTTTCTTTCTTTCTAACTAATCTTTCTTCTTTCTTTCTTTCTTTCTAACTAATCGTTCTTCTTTCTTTCTTTCTTTCTAACTAATCTTTCTTCTTTCTTTCTTTTTTTCTTTCTAACTAATCTTTCTTCTTTCTTTCTAACTAATCTTTCTTCTTTCTTTCTTTCTTTCTTTCTTTCTTTCTTTCTTTCTTTCTTTCTTTCTTTCTAACTAATCTTTCTTCTTTCTTTCTTTCTTTCTTTCTTTCTTTCTTTCTTTCTTTCTTTCTTTCTAACTAATCTTTCTTCTTTCTTTCTTTCTTTCTTTCTTTCTTTCTTTCTTTCTTTCTTTCTTTCTAACTAATCTTTCTTCCTTTCTTTCTTTCTTTCTTTCTTTCTTTCTTTCTAACTAATCTTTCTTTCTTTCTTTCTTTCTTTCTTTCTAACTAATCTTTCTTTCTTTCTTTCTTTCTTTCTTACTAATCTTTCTTTCTTTCTTTCTTTCTTTCTTTCTTTCTTTCTTTCTTTCTAACTAATCTTTCTTCTTTCTTTCTTTCTTTCTAACTAATCTTTCTTTCTTTTTAACTAATCTTTCTTCTTTCTTTCTTTCTTTCTTTCTAATCTTCTTTCTTTCTTTCTTTCTTTCTTTCTTTCTTTCTTTCTTTCTTTCTTTCTTTCTTTCTAGCTAATCTTTCTTCTTTCTTTCTTTCTAACTAATCTTTCTTTCTTTCTTTCTAACTAATCTTTCTTCTTTCTTTCTTTCTTTCTTT